>JAODUE010041038.1:0-19530 GCA_027564755.1 Amblyopsis hoosieri | reverse complement strand
CAGCCTCTCCATCTGTCACCCTTATACGCCGGCAGCAATTGAGCTAAATTAGACTGTGATGCACAGGGGTTTAAGTTTAAAAAAAAAATTAAATGTACTCTCTCTTAACCTAGTCTGTGTCACATTAAATGTACTCTCTCTTAAAAAAAAAAAAATAATAATAATTTAGATGGATAAAGAAAGCAGTACCTAAATGAATTAAATAAATAAATGAACAAACTTCTTAACAATGCTTCACTCGACTCTGCCAGCAAGTAGGAACCAAATAACTGTCAACCATGCCCCAGTTGTCATTGGTCAAAGCTGGCTGATCCTACTAATATCCTACACTGAGTGGTTGAAGTGGCGGCTGAAAAACCTTATAGATAAGTGAACCCAAAGATTTTGATTCCAAAATGGCCACACATTCATATCAATTAAACTGGGGTATTCACTGGGATACTCACTTGGCGCATGTGGCAAGTGACTTGACTCTTGACTACTGCCGCATGTTCAACAACACCAGTAGATCAATTTTCTGATTTGTTTAACTTCTTCTCAACTGCACCTTCACAAAGCCAATACATTTCCAATGTTAGAACTTAGAATCCACTCATGGCAATAATGAGTCTGTGTTCACATCACTTTGTTTTTCAATATAAGCTCACAGCAGTCTTTGGGTTTTTCCCCCCGCTGTTAAACTTAGTGTGTGGAAAGTGGATTGGGACATGCTAAATGCATTTGCACCTTTCGCCTGAGACCATGTGTTTAGATCATTTAAAATATGGCCAAACATAAACACTTCTTCCATACTGGCTAATTGTGTGTGATATTAAATTATTGAATTCACTTAATTAAATAATAGTTTACTGCAAAGAGCCAGTAGTGACACACATGCCTTTTTGAGATGTGTTGAGGCTCCATGTGCCAGCCTCTCCTTGTTGCCAGGAACAAGGAATGCTACAGAAATCCCACCAGCTTCATCAATGCATTTATATGCCAGCACGTAATGTTTCATTGTGCATGTGTCTCAATGACTGACAGCCTATATTATGGAGAACCAGAGCATTCTGACAAGTGGTCTTTGGAATAAAATAAAATCTGGTTTGAGTCATTTACTGTAAAAAGGGCAGCAGAGTTATTTCCAGTCTTATCAAGTGTATTTAGAATGAATGCCCTTAATGACAGTATAGTCACTGTAAAGGGTTACACAAGCCTACACATCCATACAGTATACTAGTGTAATGTGTTTAAAGCCAGCTGGTGTATGCCCAGTCTAGAAATGACAAATTGCATGTCTTGACCATAAAATGTCCTTACAGTATCTCCCTCTAACTTGATAATAAATAAACAAATCAGTACTTTACTTCCCCTACTCATAAAAAAACATAAATACAATTTAAACACAGTGTATATAGTATTATTGACAGATGCCGGTTATGTGAAAGAAACATGGATCATATTGTCACAGTGAATTTCACCCACACCATAAGAACAAATGTATAATATACTGTAGGTCATAAAAGAGAAATTAAATTCCAGATATACGCACGCATGCACACGCACGCACCCATGCATACACAGAGAATGTGTGCTTTAGTAGCCCTAATGACGGTACACTATACATTTGAATATACAGTTACACGAGCCCAATAAATAAATGTGCATGGCTATAAGGTAGATTAGTTCAGGCTACATTGTTGCGCTTGATTTACCTCTAAGGCAGGACTGAATATTCATTCAAGTAGTCAGAGTTGCCTACAGTGAAGAAGGTCATGCAGAGGCTATCAGAGCACGTTCCACCTATTTCAGGCGTTGTGCGTGTCCATGCTATGTACGGTACAATTCAATGAAGAGATACAGTAGTTCTTGTGTTTCCCACATGGGCTAAGCTATTCAGGATCACACAAGTGACACCAAATAACCAAAACACAGAGGGTTCGGTAGATAATTACCTTTTCAGCTCTCCCTCGCTCAAACACACAAGCAAAACAACATGTTTATCTTGTGACAAGGAACTGTTGGTAAGTTGATGTGTACGCACGCTTCATATATTTTACAGCTTTTTGGTGCTTGGCCAATCACATACCTGATACAGTATATGCGTTTTTTCATTAAACTTTGATACTGTAAATGTAACCTTCATGTATCATATCATTTAGCTTAAAGAGGTGGTGTTCACACATAATCATCTCAGTTTGTACTGTACAGTGTATGTAGATGCAACGTTTGTATCAGCAAACCTATTTTGTAAATATATAAACCTACATACAGAATAAAGATTTTGATATGTATCTGTCTGTCTATACGGTATGTCTGGCTGTCTGTCAGTCTCATTCTGAGTCTTGGCACCTAGTTGGTCTCCCTTAAATCACGATCCAGGTGTATTATCCCGCAGCATCTCTGGGGCCAACTCAATCTATGTGAGATTGGCAGTGCTAACAGATAATCATTGGCGGTGTCATCCTAGCAGTCTAATTAATAGCCCAACTTCATTTTCACGGAGGTCAGTTGTCATTGAACCATTGAACCAACACTCTAAACAGATGCATTTATTTATCTCTTGCAGTGCACCACACCACCACTTTGCCTCATATTTTACTAATAATTCTGTAATTCATTAGCGTTACATTTTGCTACGTACAGTATGGCCCCTTGAGATGCCATAATACAGTGGAAAGGGGGGCAAAGCACATCATTTACTTATGAAAGCAAAATAGAAAAACGTAGTGAAGGTTACAAAGTTCTGTTTTTTGTTGTGCAATATGGAAGGTCCAGAGATATGCTTAAACCTCTGAGAGAGATAATGACAGGATTAACTTGAAAATGCCAGTGTTCTCCAGTATTGTCATATTTGCAGGAATCTTATTGTAGGATTTATTTAAAAAGTGCATACAAGTATTCTAACAGATTTACTTATTGTAAAAGACAATATATGTAGATGTACATGATATTACAAGTTAAATTAAACAATGTTACATTTCTTACCAATTTATATGTACAGAGAATGCATGCTGAAACACATCATGACATGGTGAAATAAAATCATATATATATATATATATATATATACACACACAGTAGGACTCTAGCTGAGACACTAGAGGAGAACTGCCACTTGAATGAAACTCTATGGGAGAATTCATAAAATTGCAGATTTGGTAGTTGGAGGCAAATATCCCTAACCTCGTGAGACCATCCTGATCTCGCAAGCTTCCGTTTAATTTTGCTATCAGAATCAGTCTGGAAGGCCTAGAAATAATTTTGAATGTGTCCAAGTAGCAACTGAACTTTCCAATCAGCGTTGTGTTGATAGCTATGTTCAGGTGTGCAGCGTGGGTTAGGTTTGCCGAAAGCAAAAACAACCAAATGGTTCATCCAATCAAATGCCAAGTATTTTTATGAAAGTACCTGCCCTTTACAGTTTCAATGTACGGCTCCACAGATGGAGTTGTGAGTGCAACATTACACAGTCACAGAAATACAAAGAACCAACACAATATTGTCTATTTAGTCTGGTAACTACTGCAGCAACTGTAACGGACTACATTTAAAAATTAACCTACCCAATCTTGTTGAGATCAATGACGCTGGGCACAATCTTAGTCAATGTTAACGCAGATGGAGATTTATAACTGCACATTTCCCTATATCTTACATCTCTTATCTTATGGACAGTAACTCCTGCAGTTAAAACACAGTACAGTAATATAGATCAACATACTGTTCAATATATTCACAACATCAAATCAACTAAACGGAAAATCATATGGAAAATAAAATGGTAGAAATGGAAGTGAATCAAATCCATTAGAATATAATTTCATCTGAGTAATAAGAAAATGTGAATTGCATTATGTTAATGAAATTCACATTGTAGAAAGGGCCTTTATACTTTTTTTTATCAGTGAGAGAGAACAGAGTGAAATGCATTAACGCTCATGTGAAGGAGGATGATTTATGAATGGTAATGGATCAAATGCACTTCGATAGGCTGCAACATGCCAGGCTCGATGCAATCAGAACGGGGAATTGTGTTTACTGTCTGATTACCAGACAAAACATAAGGCTGTTTGAAATGAAAACAGGGAGCGAAATGAAAGATCTGGAATCCCCTTTACCTCTGTGTTGTGATTAATGGTAGCCAGGTAGCTAATGCCGAGGTCATCAATCATGAGCTACGCTGCTAATTAATGTTGTAGGAGGCCAGCCGACAAGACATGCTCTACCTCAGCACAAATAAAAAAGCTGCTGTGAAACTGTTCAGCTCTCACACACACACGTTCAATTAGACATAGTTTGTACACTTGAATCGTGCATAAATAGACACACAGACACACACTTTGTGTATCAGAAGGTGAATGCATCATGTGTTTTGTGATGGCGGGGGATGTAAACTTGTGAGTATTCACATTAACCTTTATAGATGACCACGTTGATATTCATTCATTTCTGCCCAAAACATGCTCTGAATGCAATGGTACAGGTATCTACAATGTATTGGCATGACTTTCAATGGCCAAATTGCAATTATTAGTATATTGATAAGAGACTATGTGTACATGCAGTCTAAATTGTGTACAGCTAACAAAAGAGGTATCAAAAGCTGTGGTTTGTTTGTTTTATCCTCCACCAGGTATAGTGGAGGATCAAGTATGGACACTGTTATTAGATTTTCGTCAGCACAGAAAGGCCAGCCTGAGTCAATGATGTACACTATATATGACAAATGTGACATTGGCAGGGGTGCAAGAGCTGGTCAAAGGCTAGGAGTGTCTTAGCACCTAGCGCTTCTCAAACATTAAGAGCGAAATAAGATCTTTATCTGGAAATAAGGCATCCCCCCCCCCCCGCTCACTATAGCTGATTGAGACTGGGGGTTTGCATGACGGACAAGATGCATAATACCATGTCTGCATTTATAAATTGTATCAAAGTGAAATTGGACATACTCAAAATTAACAAGTTGCCGATGTGCTGCTTGCTGAGGAAAGGGCGGCGTCAAATTAAAATGCAGATTGGTTAATGAATGTCTAATCCCTGGTTTGGATTTAATGTTTTGTTTTGTTGAGTCACTACAAGCATATTGCTTATTCTGCTCTGATCCCAAACAATACATCCTTGTGTCTGTGGAATTGCACCCCCATTACTCATTTTACAATCGCCATGCTCTCCTGATAGTTTTTTTTAAGCATCTATCTCTGGGCAAGTCAGAGTCAAAGTCAGCATTGGGACAGATTTCATGGAGGCAAATTATCAGCTCCCATCATCTTTCCTGGGGCATAATAAATGTGGCATTTATCAGAAGCAATCCACAATCCTCACTTTAATATATTCTCACATGACAGCAAGCAAAGTGATAAATCCCTCCTCGGACCATTTTTGACAAGGTAACTACAGTACAACTTAGAGAAGCAACAACCAAAACTGAATAATTCATATGGTGACAAAATAGTGCACCAATTACCCAGCATATTTACAGCCACAGTTAAACCCAACCCAAGAACGATGGCGGAAACCTTTCAAATAGTTTAATTTGTCACGTACCTGCTATGTTTAGCATGTTCGTATGTCTTTGTGTTGAAGGCTACGGCCGTGTGCAATGAGCATTCACATTAGTAGTTTACTGTTAGTGCAGCTGTAAGTGCATCTCGCTGTTATATAAACCTCGAAAGTGAAGCTACCTTACTGCAAAACTCCATGGTACATTTTTAGCAATAGCCTACTAAGCAATAAGTAGAGGACATATATTTGTGAATCCTGTAGCGCTTGTAGTACATTTCATTCATGTATTGCTCTGGAAACTCTTTGATTTCAATTGACATTCAATTGAGAACAGTGTGCCCTTAACATTCCACACTACTTCATTCTTCATAATGAAATTCTCAATTTAGTGCTCCTCCAATCAAATGACGAAAATTGGCATACAGTAAAACATACTGTAATTATAATTTTTCAATACTGTTTAAAATGGACAAGGCAGCTTATCTTTGATTGATGTATTATGCTTAAAACTGAAGTCTATTCATGTATGTAAGTGAGCAGTTAGTTCAGACAGGCCACAATATCAATCAATCAATCAATCAATCAATCAATCAATCACAACAGTCATTAGTTGATCTCTGCTACACATACAATTGGCTAAATTCTTTTAGGGCGAATGTTATCCTTTTATACGGTGTCTGATTTGCAGTAGTTTTTATGTTCTTGTTTTAGTCTTTCTGCTTCTCCCCATCTTAGACGTGCCATGTGTGGATATGGAAGGACATGGAGGTCCTAAAACATAGCCATAGAAATACCACCAGAAATAAAATATTTTTTCTTACTGAGAAATGGCAACAGAGCCACAGTGGGTAGATCGAGAAGTCGCTGCATGGTTCCCCCGCTAACTAACTCACAATGTAACGAGGTGTCCTTGAGCAAGGCACCTAACCTGCACATAGAAACCACCTTTACTCTGGTAACCATGGCAAGCTAAAACCCATCCCATCATCACATGATATCTTATTTATTACCAGTTTTCTCTGCATTGACCATGAAAAGGGAATTCAATTTTATTTTATTTTTTTATTCAGATGAAGTCATTGGTCAATACGTCCTGCTGATAGAGTGATGGAACATCACTGCTGTTGCAATGTCATGGACTGAATTAGTTTCTGGACACAACCACACAATTCGGAGAATATGTAAAAATGACAAAATTAACTGCCTTTGAGGTTTGATTTTTCATTTTAAATTCTCTGTCCTCAAAATGTGACTAATGCATTAGTTTTAAGTTGTAATATACAGACGCTTTGCTGTAATTGAAGAAATTAATGACAACTGACAATTTTATAAATGTATTTGTTGGTTACAGAACTGAAATGAACACAAACCGGATGGCCCAAGCCTTAGTTTACCAGACGGAAAAGAGATTTATCTCCTCAATTTAAAATTTTTACCCGACACCAAGGAAACTGATTATTGCTGAAATGGCCCTATGGGAATTTTTGCAGGACATCTATAACCGTCCCAGTTATTAATCTCCTCTGAAAGACTCTAAACTTCCCAACAGATGGTGGAGTTACACTTTAGACTACCTTCCTTGACAATAACTTGATGACATTGGTTAGAGAAAAAATAAATACAATGAAATGTCTTTAACTCTAATTATTAGTCAGATTAATATAAATATTAGTTTCAAATGGCGCTAATACACAGGACTACGCAAGTCAAATTAAAAAGGTCAATATACTTTTGTTGCTTTCAAGAACAGATACATGCATGTAGAATCTTAATTATTATGAGGTATCTTTTCTGAGATAATTTAATTGATTGGGCTCTTAGTAAAATGTTTCTTGATCTGAGGGACCCATGAAACATACACTCTCACAATTTAAAACTGCCATTCATGTGCTTTTTAATGTTTAGATATGAACATTAAGATTGATAAAAATATTGAAACAAATTTGGAAAGATTTCAAAAAAGAACATTTAAATATAATTTGTATTGGGGTGGGGAAAGGAAAGCGATATGCAGAGATACATTGGTGTATATGCATGGCAGAACAATTTAGAGTAAAGTACTTTTGTTGTCAATAGCTGAATATTGCAAACAACTTAGCTGAACTAACACAGTACTTCCTTTACCTCCACCATGTAAAGAAAGACCAAGCACACATTTCTTTAACTATTACTACATTTAGTGCTGTCAAAATAACCTTGTTAATTTTTATAAATTAATTATAGAAAAAATTACGAGACAAAAATAAAATCACACTGATAGTTACTGTTGCTGTAGTCTCAGTCTCTTCTGTCCATTAGCACTACGTCGTATATAAGCAACTCTGTGCTGAACGTCTGATGCATAGACCCCTGTAAGCTTGACAGTCATTCTGAAATTGAGAAGTACATTTTCATTGGCTTTTAAATCTGTATGTGTAATTCCGGAGCGACGCTAGTGCAGGAGCCCAGTGTATTTACCAATTTCAGTTTCAGTAAATTTATTTTAAGCTCTAAAGGTAACAGAATACCTGAAAATGTGGTAAATTTCTCAACAAATTCTTCTGTATACATTTAACGTCAGACTTTGTCACTGTTGGTAGTTGGTAAACTATACCTAAGAATACTTTACTTATACTGACAAGTATACAGAAAAAAAGTATACAAAAAAACATTCATGAATAGCATCTGACACGGACTGACAAGGACAATTTCCATTTGGACAATATATGCTGTCAGTGTCAACTGAGCTGAGGCTGGACACTATACCTTTGGAGACAAAAGGACCTGTCATAAAAGGACTTCATATAGGAAGTCCTTTTATGACCTACAATATTTAACGCTATATGGTGAGCGACAATCTTAGTTAAAGGCAAGAGTAGACCTATACAAAACACAATGAAACCTTGTGGCAAAATATCGCAATTAAAGACAATCAGCAGACTTTAGATCTAACACAGTAGTGTACACCTGTAGACCTAAAAGCTATATATAGATTATAAACAAACCCAAATGTTGTTGCCTGTAATGTAAAAATGTTTCGCAAGATTAGCTTGGCCTTGGCTCAGTTTTGTTTAAGGAAACAGAATCAAATATAGACTGTAGCTTCTCATGATACATCTTGTGTTGCATCTATGGTCTACGCCACACATTGTTTGACACTATATTCACCTTGCATCATAAAACATGAATGTAGAGAGAAATCACAATTTGTAATGCTACTTTAATCCGCAGAGTTATATGGTCAAGATATCATTGCAGTTTGAACCGTCATGACTTCTTCTGGTCACAGAAAATGTTGCAAAAGGCAAATATTATTGTATCCAATTTATTTAGATGAATTATATTACAAAGCATTTAATTAATTAGATAATGTTAATCGCTTGACAGCCCTACTTACAATATAATTTCACTAATATATTTGCACTACACAATAGTCTGCTATACCTCATTCCTGTCTACATTTCACAATGCTCATGTGAGCATTGTGAAATGTGACCAACTTGTGGGGAATTTTGGCAAGTGAAATGTTTCCCAGGAATATTGCACATGGTTCTGTGCAATTCTACTAAATATTATCTAACCGCAGAGAGAGGAACAGATGGAAGGAATATATTGCAGTAAAGTGGCTGTAAAAATGGCTACTGTAGCCTATGTTGTAAATTACATTTTTACTGTTTATGGTTAGGAAGTAAATCTAACACCATTCTGTACCATTGCTGTTAATTGCTTAAAGCTATACCTATAGTGAAAGCAACATTATGGGCAGTTTTTACTTTCAAACTTAATGAGTGCTTTCTCAAGCACTGTTTTAGGCAGATGTACAATACAAAACCAACGGGGATGTATAAACAAAACCCATATGGTTGTGTACAATCATATTATGTAAATTAAATAATTAAAAAAGTAACTTTACCCAGTAAACTCACATAACTAGTGTCCAACTGTTGCAGGAAATGCATAATTCACAGCCAGCAACTAATAATATTGTGAGTTCATATAAAACCATTTTAATTAAAGCACTGTGCACGTTTTAGACTATTTCTTTAATTACTAAAAGGCAATTATTAGATTTGTCTGTAGCGTTTGTCGATATATTCCTTAATTTATTTTGTCCTAACTTTCCACGTTAATAATCCATGTTGTGCGTTAAAACAACAACAACCATATTTTGGTATAATGTACAGTAACACCTGCCAATGCCTCGATTAGCTAAGGAAATGTATATCTACATTGTCTTCTGCATCATACAAAGCCTTTCGCTCTAATAGAGGTCGAGACATTGAATGGCGTTTTACTCTCTATCCACTATCCAATACAGTGTTCCATTACAGAAAAATAATTTAAGGTTAAATGTCAAAACAATTAAACTAAAAATAATAAGTAAGCTCAAGTTCATACTTTCTGACTTCTCTGTTGGCTCTGGGATGTGGCTATCAACTAGACTGTAAATTATCCTACTGCTGTTCCACCGTATTGGAGTATTACTATCTTTACAGTGCATAAGTAATTGAACTGGAAGAACAGCATTTATAACTAAGTGTACTGTGCCCTAGAGTTAATTATTTAACAGTTCAGCCAGACACAACTGACAAGTTAACGATAAGCTCTTGTCTCTATCTGCACAACAGGTGTTTTTTATCTGGTTCTTTAAAATGGATGCTGACATTCATTAGCATAATTCCTAGTGGTTCATTTTAGTGGTTAATGTATATGATTAGGTGCTGGGATCAGGAAAGATGATGTGATCCCACCTGAATGCAGGCCTATCACTTGATCTAATGTGTCTTGGTGCCAAATGATGTGCAGCAATAACATGGAAATTGCTTTTTTTTTCATGGGTGAATTTATTGAGTGGAGACTTAGTCCAAATGAAGCGGACTGGACTGAAAACATTGTTGCAATTGGAATTCATCATGTGTAAGAGTCCTGTCTTTATCACATTGCGCAGAGCCTGGCCTGAACCCAATCCAATCTCTGCTTCGCATTTGCATAAGGAGACACTCAATTTTTTAATTTGGAGTCACATTACCTATATCTATACACAAACAAGTAACACACAATAACTTTCTAGGTTCATCTTTCCAGTGTATTGTTCTTTTCTATATTCCTGTTCTGGTCCTCAACTTTGCTCGTTCTCTCTCTCTCTCCCTTCGCTCTGTGACTCATCTATCCACTGTTGCACACAACACTGGCCATGCGTAGGCTGTATTATTGTAGTCTCGCGAGACCATCCTGATCTCCCGAGCTTCAGTATAAATTTGCCGTGATAATCAGTCTTGAAAGCCTAGGAATCATTTTGAATGTGTCCGAGTAGCGACTGCACTTTCTAATCAGCGTCTTGTTGATAGCTATACGGCTGTGGTTTAGGCGTGCCGAAAGTGAAAACGGACAATCATTTAGTACCTGCCCTTTACAAACAGTTTCAATGTACGCCACCACAGATGGACTTGTGACAACAAATCATCTGGCATGTCAGGTTATTATTGTTGGCTGCAATTAACAAATAGACACAGTCTTCCATGAGGCTACACACATGCACACAGCAACAGCACAACAATAGTGGTCCAGTTTTACTGCTTTTAGAAATTATATAATTTTATTAGACTAGTGCTGAGGAAATTGGAATATAGACTACAGCAGAGGCCTTCAATATGTTTCAGGCCAAGGACCCTTTGGTTGATCGAAACACGGCACCGGAAAACCCTATCACATACAATAAAATATTTAGTTGCCGGGCCAACAAGTAGTGTGCAAGGTGGCTTATACTACAATTAGGCCACTAACTGAGCCATACAAATAACAGATTTATGAATTTATTTATAGGATAGGCTGTATTTATGTTAATGTATATATTCTGACATTGTAATTTTTGGAAAAAAAAGTTTGGGATCATATAATTTGGAGGACCCCCTGCAGTACCTCTGAGGGCCCCCTAGAGGTCCCGGACCCCCTGTTGAAGACCTCTGGCCTACAGTATATCTGACACCTACAGTATGAATACATGATGGACTTGATCCCCACTTCTCACATTCATTGAATTGCATTAGTATTTTTCTTATTCGTTTGTCAATTTAGTTTTGCACTGCCACTTGTATTTCCAATGACGTGCTGCTCAGATCATCAGGTGTCATGCTGGTGTAAATTGAATGTTGCATTAAAGAAATCCAGTGTTTACATTGCATGGCATTATGGGTGATATTTATGATTGGAGTTAGCATATTTCATTGCTTGCTCGGTTTAGTTGTAAGTCACAGAGATCCACAGTTGTTTTGGTCAACATACATCATCATTACAATAAACATTACCATAATTTCCCCAGAATAATTTTTATGAAGTGACAGTGATTAGCTGTGTGACTTGTTTGGACAAAAATGAAGCTCTATGGCTTCCAAGATATAATCTGATGTTGACTAGATGGACAATACAGAAGGACAAAGCCACTGTGGCACAGAGAAAATAACACTTCAGTGTTAAACAAAAGTGTATATCTTCGTGGGGCAAGGAACTATATTTGGTCACTTCCCTGAACATTCAAAATGGCCTTGCCACACTTCTCTGTGAGGTAGTATAAACACATGGATTTCTCCCAGCCATTCACAGAAAATCAGGCTATGTCACAGTTAGTTACACTAGGGCATCTGACCAATCAGGAGTTGCCCGGAGCATTTCCACTTTAGTGTACTTTCGGAATTCTGAAAATACACTTTTGTGCTCCTACTGTACGTACTCCGACATCTATGGGTATAACATCAAAACTAGAAATGGAAAGTCGATGAAACTCACACATTATTCAGTTGTGCTGCATGATGAGATAGCCATTGTTTGAATAGGAATTCAATAAATTAATTGAATCTGTTATTAATGAAAAATGAAGACACCATATTTGATCATACATTTGGGGTGTATTTTCTTTGAAAAAGCTCATTGTGTTTAGTAAGACATACATAGTATTTACAGTATTATTATTTATTTAACAAATAATGAATTATAACTTATGACAATTATTTAATAGTGCAGCTGCTTCATAAAGTACAATGAAGCAGTTACCTAAGGGACTGGACTGGATATATATACAGTAATAATATAATGTATTGTAATATCCTCCAATAACACTCTAGGGTTGAAATTTTGAATTTCTAAGTATTTCAATGAGTGCCCTATAAAGGGTTAATAATACAGATCAATATGGTTGCCATTCAGGCAGTGTTTATCCTCACAACATGTAAATGTAGAGTATTTTTGGGCAGTAATATCAAAAGGCAATTAGAAGTTCATCTAGTTAATTGATGTCATCAGTGAATATTCATAAAAAAAATGGACAGTTACAATGATCCAACTCTAAACCAGTGGAAGATAATTGAGGAAGGCCATGGTATTGGATTTTTAATTGTGTCGCCCTGAGAATAGCGTGCCTTGTTGTGCATGGAAGTTATTGGGAGTAATTCAAGTCACATTAAGAATTCTCCAGGTATGTTAATGGAGGTTGATGAAGTGACCAAGAATCCATAGTGGTTTTGTAGCGGGCAAAGGAACCCAGGAATGTCACAAAGAAAGAAAAAATAAATCCACTGTGGCTTTCTGCAGTGCATAATCTGCATGGAGTTAGAGGTGGTATAAAGTTTTAGTGAGGATAAGTAAGAGCAGAAACATGGAGGTTAAATGTATGTAAATCATGTATGAAACGTGGTATACAAATAATGTTTAGTATTATTTGTATTAATATTATTTACACCTGTATGGCCTGACATACTGTACTGTAGGAGGATAGTTTATGCCCTAGCTCATTTGCACAGTGTTTTCAGGTACAGTTAACGCTGCCAGGGAAGTATGGTGTATCTTTAGTCTTTATCTTGATATTGTTGTTGATAGTGTTTCCAAGTGTTTTAAATGAGGTACTTACCTCCTGCAAGCTGAGGCCCATTCCTAAGTTAATGAGCAAATCAGCTTGTGAAATATATGAGGCACCCTATTGATGAAATGGAAATGAGAATGCTGAACCAGCAGAGAGATAATTTACCCATTCGGGTTCCTGTCTTTATCGGTATATTCACAGTGATACGTTACAAGGCTAATTAATTTCAATTTAGCGCTTGTTCATTTTTTTTTTCTCAATCAGGCTGAATAATCACTGACATTGGTGTCACATATTTTTTCTGGTATGTTTGGATGTTGTGCCACAATGTAGTTTATTTATATTTACAACTGAATGATCTGTTTTATGATTTTTATTTCATACATTGTTCTGTAATATAAGCATCTGCAGATTGTATTTTAGGTATAGAATATTATTTGTATATGTAAATTCAACTTTTTGTCCACCCAGTCCAAGGCACACATATGAAGGGTGAGAAATTAAACTGATCGGTATGAGATCCTGTGTTCTGCCTACGTCAGAAAGGAAATTCATATTTTGGCTGTTTTTGTGTTGCCTTAAATTATTGCTTCTTTTCAATTTGGACATGTCTAAATCCACTTTTGCTAGGGTGGAGAAAACTACCACAGCGCCAAGCTCACGGTTCAACAGATATGTTTTTTAACATACAATAAACCAATCATTTATCTCCCATTTCAAGCGAGGTGTGCTTGCAAATTGTTGGATTGTTATTATAATTATGAATTTGCAAGTATAAAAAAAAAAAACAGCAGTGGAAACTGATCTGATCGTGCGCAATATAAATGCGTTAAATTAGTGTGAGTGTGATCTATGGCCATGCCAGGATTCCAGCAGGAACAGCAGCGCTGGAAGACAATTTCACAAGGAGTGCTGAAAATTCTAGACAGTGAATTTTTTTTAATAATGTAATTAATAGAATGATCCGCAGGTATCCCCCACGAGATGTAGAAGAAAAAAAGCCATATGTGGACACTGGACACGGGGCCTATACGACTTAGCACTACAGCTCTAGTCCGTCAAAAGTTGGGGGTGCTGCAGCGCCCTCAGCACCCCACCTTCCCGCGCCTATGAGCAGGAATTATATTATGTTGATGTAAACAATAGCAATCTTTCATATTGTAATCGTTTTATATGTAATACGTTTTGTGTGGTTGTGTGCTGGCCGCCCTGTTTGTATATCAAGCAGAATTTAAATGTGCTCGGAACCGCTCCTAAAATATGAGTTAAATACTGCACCATTGACCAGGTTTTTGTTCGTCAATTATGCAATTGCTTTCCACTGCCTCAAGATCACTGCACAATGCACCTAACCACACCTCGTTTTTAAAACAAACACGGCCATGAACGAGTGAATTTGCTATTAAACAACGTGGGCGTTGGTTGGACGGGAAAACAACATGCGACTTGCGTGGATTGCGTGGATTTAGTCCAGAAGGTTGACTGCTGCACATTTCTAATTGGAGATGTCACAAGTCGGCCATTTGTTAGATTTTCACACATTTCACAGTAATATTGATGACACGTTCAATGCTTTTTTATTCCCACTGAGAATAAGCTTTTGTAAATTATAACTCTATAACTTTTAACACATGGTGTATGGTATTTCATTATGTTTTTCATTAATTTTGGTTAGTGATGTTAAATTTCACTAAGGTCATAGGTTATTTCTCACCTTAAAAAAATGCTGAGTTCAGTTCCAATGAAAATATGTTACTGTTGACATTTGTTCGAAGTACCATATACTTCATATTTTCCGATCAACTTTACATTATCCCTATTTGCCTCATCCATTTACAAATGTACAATATTTAAATACACACACAGACACACATATGTGACAAAGTGCGAGACAACATGTTGCGAGGCCAAATCCTCCACAGCACTTTACAGGCCTTAATGATGTGCATTCGGAGTGACACAATACCTTCAGACAGACTCCATATGGGGTTTTGGTGACGGTGAAATTGAAAATGAACGCGCAGATGCTGTCGCAATACATCAGAGGATCATCTTTCAACAGCAAGCCTTAGAACTGTCATCATGTGGCAGTAGGACCATGAGCGAAGGCACCTTCTGACTCTCTATTCCTACAGGTGTAACCATAGAACTATAAATAGGTTTGACATGTACCGCATTAATGTGTACCGCAAACATGGTCATGTTTTATTTTTAGTAATGAAAACATTACAAAGTAACATACATTGGACATATATCAGTGATCTGTCTCACAACATTAAATATTACATTTAATAAAACACCTGAAAAATGCCTTAAATTTAATTTTCCATATATTTTCCTCCTGTTTTGCTCCCATTTACCTCCTGAGGGTATAAAGGACTAAACATGTGGTACCCTTGTAATGGAGATTGCTAATCCAGTTATCTAGATTATCATCAATACATTGTAACAATATTAATAGTGGATTCATCCAGTTATCTAGATTACCATCAAAACATTGTAACAATATTAATAGTGGATTCATCCAGTTATCTAGATTACCATCAAAACATTGTAACAATATTAATAGTGGATTCATCCAGTTATCTAGATTACCATCAATACATTGTAACAATATTAATGGTGGATTCATCCAGTTATATATTACCATCAATACATTCTAACAATATTAATAGTAGATTCATACAGTTATAGATTACCGTCAATACATTGTAACAATATTAATAGTGGATTCATACAGTTATAGATTACCATCAATACATTCTAACAATATTAATAGTAGATTCATAGTTATAGATTACCATCAATACATTGTAACAATATTAATAGTGGATTCATCCAGTTATCTAGATTATCATCAATACATTGTAACAATATTAATAGTGGATTCATCCAGTTATCTAGATTATCATCAATACATTGTAACAATATTAATAGTGGATTCATCCAGTTATCTAGATTACCATCAATACATTGTAACAATATTAATAGTGGATTCATTCAGTTATCCAGATTACCATCAATACATTGTAACAATATTGATGGTGGTTTCAGCACTCACAGTGATGTATCTGCTATATATGTGCACCGGTGAGGAACCCTCTGATTGGTCCTTGTGACTTTCAATTCAGGACTGAAGTCTTTTTTGGGGTTCCATCAGTTACATTAACCTAATGACAGGAATAAGCACATTCACTCATAGTTGCTGTAACTATGAGGTATGTTTTAAATAAGTCATTTGTAGACCGTAGCATTGGTAATACAGTTTAGTCAGGAAAACTTTGTCAAAGAATATTTATTAACTTTGGAGGTATGGCTCTGTTCTGGGAGCTCCCTGCCCTTCCATGCGCATACATGGAATACCACAGGCAGGGAGAGCAGCAAAGGGACCCCCACATAATGACAACAGTCAATGAGCAACACAGACGCACATCAGAAAAGTTGGTGCAGGAATGAGGAGGGAGCTAACGGGCTAGCAGGGGAAGCGACTGGAAGAAGCAGGTAGCCAGCCTAATATATATTTAAATACGTACTCAAGTAATTGACCAATGTTTGTTAACCCCATATAAACTAGCACAATTTCCAGGAAAAACGGCTAAAATGTAATACCACAAATAAATCAAGTGCAGTTCCTCAACCATGAGGGCTATATACACACATCTGGTCTCATTTGATAGGGCAGAAGCTATTGAATGTAAATACTTTATATGTAAACTGATGTTGTATTACCATTGCAGAATATATAGAGATGGAAAACAGTAAACATTTAAAATTTTATTCCCGCCTGAAAATATACTAAATATTAGAGTAAAAAACCCCTTTGGGATGATGCAGTTGCAGCCCCAAACCTCTAGAAAACAAAAGCCCAACATCTGAAAATTTCCTGTGCAAAGGTTGATTCTAATAAAGTGAAGCAGAGCAAATAGAGAGAGGTTTTATTAGAAACATGTCAGACGAAAGCTCTATTTATGCCATGTTAAATTTGTTTTACGCATTTTGTCATATTTTAATAATTTCATTTACCAAACTGTACAACTGATTATGATAAACGTTATACCGTTGGAATCTGTAAATCCTGGGCTTTCATATGATATGTGGCATGTGTGGGTAGCATAAAGTCAGCAGAATTGCACGTTCACATATAGTGCACGTGCAATAGTGCACAATCATTTTTATTTATGAACATATGCACGTTTAGATGCTTGGTGTTAGAATTGTGTTTTGTTTAGGTAAAAATTGAATTTATTACTTTTTAGTCGAGTTTCTTCTCTTGAAGTGGATGTGCAGCATGTCTATGTTGCTTTACTTTTAGCATGTTCTTGTATCATGTATGTAGTGAAGAGTGCAGCTGCCCCCGCCGGCGGGGGCTCTCGTTTTTAGGTGGTTAAGTGTGAAATAAGGAGTCGAATAAGCAACAGCGCGTCCTACAGAAGTTAATGTAGGTGATGCGATATAGCATCAGTTTTATTAGAATTTATCAGAAGAACAAAGGCTTTTCTGAATGGAACATATGTATTCACTCACATCTAGACTTTTACTGCAAGAGTGGATTGAACAGGCTGTGCTGGTTTGCAGGTTCATCCAATCACCTGCCAAGTATTTTTTGAAAGCGCCTGCCCTTTTAAAACATATTCCATGGACGGTTTCCCAGATGGATGTGTCTAACCGACAGATATATGACATGTCAGGTTACATAATCCCCCCCCCCCCCCCTCCCCATATAGAATATGTGGTAAATGGTTTCATCTTGTCTACCTGTTCAAGCCCGTCAAGATCATCCTCATAGATCTGGAGCTCCCCTCTTTGGAAGCTACGGCCTTTTGGCATCTCCACGTCCATAGGACACACATATTCTTCATTGTCATCCTGCTTTTTCTTTCTCAGGCTGCCAAAGCTGCCAAAAGGCAGTTTTCTGGGCTGGTACAGATGTAAAAACAGACCGGGATGAAAAGAACAAAACACTGTTCACAATACATTTAAAAGTAGGTATGACAATTTAATAAGTAAGACCAGATATCATTAAAGGAATAATTCACCAAACTAATTAAATAATAAATGTTTAATATGTCAAATTACAACTCACAGTATGATACTGGACGACCAAAAAAAAAAAGTTTTTCTCCCATTCCACTATATTGTTATTTAGGGATCAAATAATAATAATAATAATAATAATAATAATAATAATATGGAAGAAGTATGCCTTTAAAGCCCAGTCTGCCCTACCTTGACCTTGGCTGTAGCGGTGAGCAGGGTGTAGTCTGGGTTCTCCAAGCACTCCTGTGTGAGCTGCTGAGCCTCCAAACCGATGAGCAGATTGAAGTGGGTGGCTAGGTGGCGACGCAGCAGAGTCTTGTTGGGCGGAATGTTCAGGAGCAAGGCCATGGTCTCCACGTTGAAGCGGGGCTCTAGAACCTGAGCGGAACACAGGTGCACAAGGCACTCGTCACTAGCACACGTAGGGGGAAGGTGGCATTGATTCTGAGCCAGGCGCTCCACACCAACAAGGCGCTGTAGGTCAGCCTAGCTCACCATCAGGCCCCCGTGCACACCGCTGCCTCGCAGGTTAGGGGCGTACTCGGCCAGGTCCACCGAACGCAGCCACTCCATCACCCTGTGGTTGGTCCACTGGGACACCTCTGCCGGGGAGATGTTGTTCTGGGGCAGCACCGAACCAATAGGCATTAAACACAATTATGGTTTATACTGAACCTGTCCTGCCACGTCATTACACAGTGGTCACAGAATGCTGACTGGTCAAAGGTCACTGTTACCTCGTCGGAGGGTCTACGGCGCAAGCAGTTGGGTTCATAGTTGTTCAGACGGAGCACCTGAATAGCTCTTTTTATACTGAGGTGATGCAAGACACTTCCAACCTTCAGAGAAAGCAGGTCATCCTGCAGGAAACAACACATTACAACATGTAATATCTAGATTTGTGCATTATGGCGCCACCTACAGTAAGTGGTAAGGGATCACGTTGGATCCTCTTAGGCAGACCAGCCCATGTTGTGTCACACCTACACACCAGCACAGTGCTAAAGCTTTAAAGCAGAGGTGTCTAACTGAGTAAAAGAAGCCCTCACCATGTGCAATAGGGTACATGGTGAACATGTTTCCAAATCACATACTCTACATCAGGGGTGCCCAACTCCGGTCCTGGAGGGCCCCTATCCAGCTTGTTTTAGATGTCTCCCTGCTCCAACACACCTGAC
>JAODUE010041017.1:0-19532 GCA_027564755.1 Amblyopsis hoosieri | reverse complement strand
TCCTTGCCCGGGGGGAGGAGCAGGTTAAGGGGGTGTTGTTTGTTTCCATGTGAAATGTAGGTTGTAAAGCCCTTTGAAACTGCAATGTGATTAAGGGCTATATAAATAGAATTGACTTGACTTGACTTGACTAAAGTTATCTAATCTTTTGCATGGCTCTGCACTTCCCTGTGACAAGCAGAGTGTAGGTGCTTATTAGGCTATATGGATAATAGGCCTATGCCTTTACAATAGCAGCCACATGCACATGGGCGCTCAGATTGTGCGTTATTATATAAACAATGTGGGTGCTGGATGGGAAAAAAACTACTGCGTTGGTATAAAAATAGCAAAGATACTATGTAATAATGTGCTAATTGTAAGTTGCTTTAGATAAAAGTTTTGCGTATGTTGTAAATGTAAGTGTACTTTCAACAACTAAATAGTGGTTTAGAAGTATGTATAGTATAGCATAGTATACCTATGAGTTAACTTAAGTATACAAGTTCAGAATAGTGGGGTTTCCCAGCATGCCTCAGTGCGATACTATTGTTTTACTCCTGCTTGTTATTGTTAAGTTTAATTAGATAATCTTATGTTAATTCAACAATTTCTGTGCACCACAAACATAACTCAGTGTAATTGTACTGCCTTCCTATGTGCTGTAATATGTTAGCTGTTTTTTGGCTTTGTTCATATTCCAGAACACAGCTTGAAATATTATAGATGTGGTACAATATAAGACTTAAATGTAAACTGTTAAACTCAAGCAAAATACTTTTGTAAATACACAAAATTACTAAACGTATACTTCAAGATGTCTACTTAATAAATTAATTAAAGTGCACTTCAAAGTATTCAAGTATATACTTTTAAGTATGTCAGTGAGTACTTACTTTATGATATTAAGAAGTATACTTTAAAATATTCAAAAGTGAACATAAATAAACTTTAAATGTACTTTCAAATATATTTATATATACAATTAAAAAATACCAATTATATACCAAGTATTTTATACAGTGACGGCTCCTGCTCATGAAATTAGGGAGGGCTATTGTTTTGGTGACCCATTCAATAGCCTAGGGAAAGTAAAGGTATCTAAGTAAATCATTCTAAAGAAAGCTTGTCAATCAAAACAAAATAACCTCTTGCTTCTGTCAGAAGCTCTGCCCACCACACACTGAAAACAGATAGCAAAGGCTAGGATGTTGTGTGGTGTGATATGCACCACTTTGTTATTGTTACTATATACAGAGGCAGGGCTGTGTATAGGCTACAAACATCAGATTTTATCCAGCACAAAGATCAGGCAACCAGCAAACCAATGAGATACAGCCTATTTTTAATTGACAGTGCAATCACTTTCTCTAGCTTTAAGTCAACTAGCTATTGTCACATTGCATTGTAGACTACAATTTCTTGTTCTAGTTTGTCTTAGTCACCTCATAGTGCCATACCACTAGCCCGCCCCCTAGATGGCAACATATAGGCTAAACTAAACAAGCAGAGATGCCTGTTTTAATTAATCAAATAAATGTCTTAAAAAATTAGGGCTACAAAACACACTTTAGTGAAAATAAATGAATTCATAATAGTTTGCTGATTCAGTTGTCATGTTAGTTTAGGTGTAGCAAAATGCTCTCGCCCAGTACGGTCTCTCTTACAGTACGGTAGTGGACTACCTAGTCTCTATGGCCACCTTGGTTCAATTGAATGTAAAACATTGAAGTTTGCCTTCTGTTTAGAAATGCATACACACTAGACAATCCTACCAATTAATATTATTTGGGCACGAGCACACACTGTGTAAGGACCCTATTGGATCCCTAATGATTATTTTTCTCCAGCTAAAATTTTTATTAGGGAGCCTTAACATGCACGAAAACTCACGAAACTTGGCTCACACGTCTTCTCCAGGAAATCGACAATTTTAGGTGTCTCGCGAATGGGCGTGGCAAAATGTCTTGCTAGCGCCCCATACAGAGCAGCCCCCCACCAAACAACTTTCTCCTAGACGTACGAAAAGTCTGTGTAACATGTATTATGTTCAAACGTACAAAAAAGGCTCTTGGAGCAATTTCCTACATCCAACAGGAAGTTGGCCATTTTTTATTTATTGGTAATTTTTGGCAATTTGCACGCATCATACTTTAACGAACTACTCCTAGAGAATTAATCCAATAGACTTCAACTCGACTTTTGCTGGTTAATGTAAACACATTGCTGATTAAAAATTGTACAAACGGTGAGTTTTCACTGATGGGCGTGTCCGTGGCGTGGCGTGGCGTAGAAAATACACTATTCGCCATGAAAGAGGAAGTTGGTATAACTTATGCGTAGATGCTCAGAAATGCACCAAACTTTACATGTTTTATATATATCCCGCCCTGAACACATCCCTATTCCATATTCACATAAGGTAATAGCGCCACCTACTGGCAACAGTAAATGGCAATTATTACGTTGTGACGTACTGCTCTTAGCTGTTTGGATAAATCCACTTCAAACTGTCTCAGAAAAGCCAAAAGACAGTGACGATGACATTTTGTGAAGATTCTGAGTTTTCGTTACACGTCTTGTCTGGGGCGTTGCGTCGAACAGACACTATTTTGAATAATTACAACGCCGCTTGTGGAGATGGTGTGGATCTTACACGCGCACACAAACACACACACATACACACATACACACATGCTGTTGGAAATGGTGTGGATCATACACGCGCACACAAACACAAACATATACACACATGCTGTTGGAGATGGTGTGGCTCATACACGCGCACACAAACACACACACATACACACATGATGTTGGAGATGGTGTGGATCATACACGCGCACATAAACACACACACACACACACACGCTATAGAATATGCCTGCCGATTGCTTGTCATCCCCCAGCCAGACAATCTTCACACACTTTCTTTCCCACACGGGTACTTGTACCACCCACCTTAAAACACACACACACACGCACACACACATGCACACACACACGCACACACACGGTACATGCCCCCAACCCCCAACACACACACACACACACGTGGGTACCTGCTAGGGCTGGACGATTAACCGAAAAGTAATCGAAACCGAAAATCAGAACATCTAACAACGTAATTTTCTTATGTAGTTTTTTTTCTATTTGATTTTTTTATCCTGTCAAGCAAATAGGAGGACGCCTGTTTTCCAGATAAGCCTATTTGTCGGGACCCGGACACTCGTGACAATCCCAGGCATCAATAAACGAGCAGCATCTACTGAGAAACGCTGCTGTTATTACTGTAACCACCATTAGTATCAACCACCACAGACATAAATCGAAACTACACTTCACGCCAATGGCAACCAGAGCAGAACAGACTCATAATGCATGACAGACAACTTATGAACTTATTATATAGCAAGGTGGGCTTTCTAATATATATTTCTGCCCATCGTAGGTCTTTTACAGTTTCACAAATAGCTTTAGCGCCGCCGCCTAAGCTATAGTGATGTCAAGTCAGCTCTTTCAATGAGACATTCCTACGGGAATACAATTTCTGGAATAATAGTTCTAAAATATCACAGTAGACAAAAATGTCTACAATTAGTACAGTAGGTGGAGTAGAGAAAATGAAATGCCAAATGCATACGTGACTGATAAACATAGCTGTCTACTACTACAGGATAATACTTTTGCCTGTCAATATATTTTACTTTAAGATAATAATTATGACTCCATGTATTTTAATTATTTAGTGTTAAACACTTAAGTATCATGCTTTTACAAAAGCTGCTGAATACTACTGTGTGTGTGTTCCTTATTTATAGTTCTGTGGTGTATTCACGTAACTCCGCCTGTCTAGTCAGCTGAATGGAAGCATCATGGAACAGAACTTGAACAAAAGCAAAACAAAGGCCAAACAAATCGTTCCTTAATCGTAATCGAGGTACAGTGTTCAATTAATCGTGATTTAGGTCAAACCGTGCAGCCCTAGTACATGCCCCCCACCCCAACACACACAGACACACACACGGGTACCTGCCTCCCACCCCAACACACACACAAACACACACACAGGTACATGCCCCTCACCCCAACACACACAGACACACACACGGGTACCTGCCTCCCACACAAACACACACACAGGTACATGCCCCCCACCCCAACACACACATCTTCCTCCTTCATCTTCGGACTGTCCTCGGTCTGTCCCTCCAAGGAGCTGTCAGTAGGCTGTTCCCTGTGTCTCCTATGTTTCAACGTCGTTGTCAGCCCTAATCTTGCCCTCTCTCTTTCTGTCTTCCTCCATGACTCTGGCTCATTCCTCTTTTCAAAAGCACTCAGTCATGCCACGATTCGACAGTGAATCAACTGCAGCGCTTTGGATTTTCTTTGTCTGTTTCAGGCAATGGTATAACAGTTTCTTAAAGGCTCTTTACCTTAAGAGTGTCGGTATTAGGAATGCACAATTTATCTGTCTTTCATTAAGTGAGCGTGATCATTCATCACGTTAAGAAGCGGTTAACTTTGCTGAGACAGAGCCTTAAAGAATGGCATGCATATTGCTGGTTTGCCAGGCAGCGAGAGATGCTTTACCTTGGATTTTCTTCCTTATATTCAGCTGTGTAAATAAATAACAAAAGCTAGGAAAAACAAATTTGACTCCACAGATACGATTGGCTTTGTTTCCACTAGGTCCAATTTGTGAGTTCTGGAGCTCAACTCCCCACTAAGTCTAGAAATGTACCAGTAGACTGGTTAATTATGCATCAAATGCAGTGAAGAGCAGAAAATGAATATTCCAATTGGAGGCAACATACTGAGGCTATAGAATGTAACAGTTTTAGCACATTACAGCTGTTTCAGCACTACTCTATACGGAAGTAAAATGGTTCTTTAGAATTGATTCTTCTTCGGAATAACAAAGAACGGTTATGGTTATAAGTGTCTTTCACAGATACTGGTCTCAGATGCTGTTAAGATATTCACAACAAATTAGGAGACAGCCTTCCTAATGACTACGCCTACCACCAACGTTAAAGGATAGGTTCATTTTTCCAACCCAGACCTTGCTCACCCCGTCATTTATAATGGTGTGTAGCACAACCGCACTGATTACTTTAGTACTGAGAATCTTGCCATCATCGTTTAACTGGGTATATAATGCAGTTCTATAAACAACCATTTAAACCAAAGTGTCCAGAAACAGTGGAGTATTGTGCACATTAGGCATTACATACAGTATATGTAGCCATTTCACCATTCTTTGTTCTAGTTAGTAGGGTTAGGGTTAGTATTGTAACTTGTTTGAGGTGATGATAGGAAACGACATGTTATAGGCCTGGATTTAAATTAAACTCTAATAGTTTTTGTTAAAGTCACTGAATATGTCTTCGAATGTGCACACAGTAGATATACTGTGTGCACATTCTGTGTGTGCACTGAAATTAAATCTGGTGTTTCTACACATCCCTGACTCCCTGTAAATGGGAGCATTATATATTAAATGTTTGCAGTATATGTCAATGTTTGCCTACAGTAGGCTATATTGGTTTGGTTTTATGTCTATAAGGCATGTTATTCAAACATATGCAGTGTGTATCTGTGCATTGCTGCATATGTTTGAATATCATGTTGAACCATTTGTAGCTGTAATATTAGGTTTTGCTCTGTATTTTTGGGTTGTTTGTTTACCTACCCAGTGACTGCAGATGGAAATTAAGCTAAATCTGGTAACAAGAATCGTTCTTCTCTTTGGAGTTTAATGCATTTTTTAACATGGTCCCTTATATAAATAAATTGAGTAAAAAAAATTATACCACGCAACAATATCCTTGTTTTGGCAGTGTGTCTGATGTGGGGGGCAGAGTTTCTAAGAGAGCACCCTGTGGCGCTGAATGGAGACGTGTGTTTGTTTTGATGTTGAGTTTAACATCACCAATCTTTCTCCAGCATTGCTTACTCTGCCGTTTACATATAGTGAACAATGGGAGTTGATGTCCATCAGCAGGCATTGTGACCAACTAAACCAAAGCTCAATGCTTCCTTCATGAATGAACTATAAGGTATAAACACAATAAACTATCAAAGCCTCTATTCGGAGTACCTTATTCAATCATCTTGCTGACGGTGTTTGGGCATGACTCTATGGAAAGTTCAAAAGCACAGCACTTTCTATATCCAGCACAAGGGCAGACATGCAGCTCCCAGATGGGCTGGTACGCCAGCATGTGTCCCTGTGCTGTATGTGCTTCAAGGCCATGCCAGCTCGGGTAAAATATCTAGCTCTTTGTTTGCTGATACACACTAAACAGACTGGGTGAATGCGAGTTCCTTATCCGAGAGCGCAATCTCACAAAGCCTTTAAACAAAGATCAGTCCTCCCTTTTCAAACACCATTCATGAATATTAAAAAGAGGAAGCACGGAGACTTACACTGTATACTGGCAAACATGCACATGCCGCTGGTGTTTGCCGTGCCTGGCATTTCTATTTCTGTTCAGTATTCCCGGCGTGGTCGTTCTGTCTGTCCTCTAACTCGACTGATAAGAACCTGCTCGTCATCCACCAGTGTGTAGCACCAGCGCAACACATTCATCCCAGACAACCTGCGTTCACTGTGATGGTTCAACAGGAAGTACTTGTAGCTGTCTTAGCAGCCGTGTAGTGCTGGTGTATCGGAGAATGAGTTGAAGGAAAACACCCTCACGGCGATGCTGATTGTGTCTGTGGAGGAGCAGTGACAGCTCTGCTTGAATAAGAGACGCCAGATTTAAATCAGACATGAATAGGGAAGCAGAGTAGCAGCGTGCCTAAGGTGACTCCTGTGTCCTCTGCCGCCCCCTGTAGGTGGGAGTCCTGCTCCACTACTCCTCTCTGGCCACCATGCTGTGGCTCGGGGTGACAGCCAGGAACATTTACAAGCAGGTGACCAAGAAGCCCCTACAGAACCATGACGGTGAGCCACCTGCAGCTTCTAAACAGCCCCTGCTGAGGTAAGCACCCCTCTGAACCCTTGTTACTGATCCTCCGCCACGGGACCCTCGTGTCAAATGCAAGTGTGTGATGTGATGCATGTGCGTGCGTGTGCGTGTGGGTGTGTGTGTAGGTGCTTGTGGATGTGTGTGTGTGTGTGTGTGTGTGTGTGTGTTTTCCTTGTTTTGCCACTGCTGTGTCGTGAGGTGACAGACTGCTTGCCTACACAATGCATGTTCTCAATGTGCTCTGTGTTTTGTCAGAACATGCTTTCTGTAGTCAAAAGACAAGTATAGGAGTCCTACACAATTATTTGCCCTGGTTCCTGCTTGTACTTGCTCTCGTATACCATTTCCCCTCATATCAGACTTCTGAAAATACAGTACTTGTTTTAGTAGATGCTTTTTTTTATTTGTCATGAAAGTGAACACAACACAATAAAGGGTTGTTTTCTTAAAGCATCACTCCGTGATTTGTGGAGTGAAAACATCATGTTTGGGAATGTACCCTTCTTTATCTCTACACAAGTAGTTTGTGTGTGTGTGTGTGTGTGTGTGTGTGCGTGTGAGGGGCAATCAGGTAGGCTATGTACCTTATAAGAAAAAAAATTATGAATCTATAAACTAAATTCCAGGTATTAGCAGACAAACTTGACGTTAACACTGCTAACACTAATTAACTAAGTAGGTCTAGGTATAACATGATAGGCAGGTAGTAGTTTGTGATATTTAAGTATATTATGTATATAATAATAATGATAATAATAATAATAATAATATAATAATATATAATTGTTTAATGAACATTCTGAATCTGTACATGTGTGTGTGAACACTTTATAATCGATCTATGTGCGTGTTGATTTCTGCAACGTAAAGTATTTGCGTGCTATTGCACAGATATGTGATAGCTTTGTTTCTTTAATGGGCCACAATAGACTTGCCTAGATGACTTATTGGAACGTTTATGTGCGGAGACATCCACAGCTAGTTTGCATTCTCTTAAACAGCTGGCTTTGTTTTGCCATGGGTTTTCTATTTATTAGACTTGGATTCTTTCCCCATATTTGGTAATAGCAAGAGATTGTAGCTTTTAATCTACAGCACTGTCTGCTACGAGGAACTTTTTGTTTTGAACAATAACGGCAGCCTTAATGAAAAAATTAGTCTGATAAATGTTGCAGATTTCCGTTAGCCGAACATATTCTTTTCAATCAACCAAATTTGTGTATTGGGGGCTATTAAATTTGGCGTCAGCTGTTAGACAGGACTTCAGAGGTGACATTCAAGGTGCAAACTGCTGCTTAGCAACAATGGCTGTGGTGGAGAGAGGGCTGTCAGACTGACTTGCATCTGTCCAGGGTATATCTGCGCGTGTGGATATGTAAATGGGGCAAATCGACGACAGTTACCTTAATGTGAATAACTATCAGTGTCACTTATCACTTGCTACTGAGATTACGTGATCGCCCGGAGGTTTGGGAATTTTTCTTCCATAGAGCTTTATTAAAGCATTTCACTTCTGCAGTGACAAAAGAGGCCTTTTAGCTGACTAGCATCTGACCGCCAAGTTTTAATCCCATTACCATAAGCATCATTAGCATCGTTATATTGACCTTTTTATCGACTATTCTGACAGTTGTGCATTTCATTTTCAAGTTGAAGCTTTTCTTGTAAGCATATACTATATAAATAGGTGTAGGCTATTAGTACATACGTAGTTTGAGGTATATATACTACCTTTCAGTGTTAAATAAACAGAGGCACATGGTCTCAGTTCACATATGACAAAGAAAAGGACAACTTTAATCAAACCGTTACCATGGCACCACCCTAGCTGTAGCTAATTACCTCAAGCACCTCACACTCAGCAGGGTGATTTGATATCTTTTTCACACTTCTTAATCTACTGTAGCTTTTCCACACATTTAATTGCTATTCGCTAAAGTAGATAGAATTCTGTGTTTTATCTTTGTTGTCCCCCCTCCCCCATACACTCTATTTCATTATTTTCCTGCCTACTCATGGCATTTGGTATGTTTAAGAGGATCAGCTCTTGGACACACATGGTGCTCTTCTTCAGCGATGGAAAGCGCTTTGCTGCAGAACTAAATTATAGCTATAAGTGGCTATCTGAATGCAAACATATTTCACAACAAATGTGTGCACCTAGTGTATTTCCTTTCCTATATATCATATTTTCAATTTATTTCTTTCGAAATATACTGTACTCTGACTCAAGATAATTATTAGGCTAATGAATAATGCCTTGTGTTTTGCATGCTGCACCTTGCACTAATAAGTCATTGGCGATAAGGGCCTCACAGGAAGAGGGCGAGGACGAGGGTCCTTTGTGTCCGTAGGAAGCACTCTCCTAACAGGCAAATCCTTGGACACCTGCATGATTGGGGCTTTTAATATAGAATGTTCTGGAGGCGCTCCCTGAGAATGAGAGAAAGGGATAATGTGTGTGAGGGGGCAGGGTGTGTATCGTGTGGCGCAGCAGTCCAGTTGATCCACAGTGATTGACTAGTAATGCTCCACATCAGACAGCCCCATGCAATGAGACTTAGCAGCATGAGACAAATCAATCGCCCCCCCCCCAACCCCTATTCTTGTCCTCCTTCTCTCCACTCACCCATTTGTCAGCCCAGCCCAGTAACAGACCATGGATGGCATGTGATGCTGTTATATTGGTCTGTCAGCCATTTGCAGCGTATCAGAGCCATCGTTGTCATTGGCTAGCGCTGTGCTGCACTGAGCTAATCACTGTAAAGGCCTCTGTTGGTCCCGTTAATACCGTATTGTAGAACACCTATGTTCTCTCTATTGTTCTCTATGTAAGATAGGGATCATATTAAATTCAGTTTGGCATAGGCCAACAGGACACCCAGCATCAATCGTGGAGCATTACATACACTACCAAGCTAAGATAGCGCTCGTGAAATCACACGATGTCATTAAGCTCATTGTTGTAGGATTTTAGAGCCTGGATTTTCATTATTGATTTGGCCTGCTGTACACAGCTCAAAGGTGCATTGTGCAATGCTGCTAGATCTTTCACACGATTACTTTTTGAACAGTTGGAAATGAAGTAGTACAATGGCAGATGTATTATATTATGTATTTAATACCTAAACATTGTATTGGGTGATTTGGGTGAAGGGTCTAACTGAATAATTCAATAAACACACACAATGCTGCAACGCTGTGGAAATGATGATAATTGAAATAGTGAGTGCAGTGTGTTACCTCCCCCACACGCATTATGGCAAGTGTGA
The DNA here is from genome assembly GCA_027564755.1 of Amblyopsis hoosieri. Classification (NCBI taxonomy): domain Eukaryota; kingdom Metazoa; phylum Chordata; class Actinopteri; order Percopsiformes; family Amblyopsidae; genus Amblyopsis; species Amblyopsis hoosieri. The sequence continues at coordinate 9,301 of JAODUE010041017.1, read as the reverse complement.
GAGGCAAGCCGGGCACACACACACACACACACACCTGTTGGCACAGAATGCCTCAGCCATGAAACAGTACGCCCACTAACACAACAGGCGGTGCAAGTGATGATTAGCAGGTCCCCCGGTCAATCAGCCGCAGCCACATCCTTTTGGGCGGGCTGAAACCCCTGCATGAGAATCACTGATTGGGCCATCCAGCACGAGGTTCTACCGTATACAGGCTCAGCATTACCCAGAAGCCAGTGCCCTTTACAAGTGATCTACCCTACAAACGTGGCCATCAATCTTGCCCAGGTCTGCTATGTATATCCTGGCCCAGGTCCAGATAAAGGACACTAAACAGAGGATGGTGTGTAGTCAGAAGAGCAGAGGTGGGGGGGTGGGGCTGTGTAGCTGCTGGCTAAAAGGCACTTCAGGATCTATTTATATCCCATGATTGCTGCTCCTAAACTTGCTCAGAAGCTCAACTCTGCACACGCTTTCTGCGTTTTGGCAGGGTGCACAAAGGCCTGTTCTAGCAGCCGCTACCCATCGCAGCAGGCAGGGTGGGCGTTAACCCACGTCCCGCTGCAGATAGAGGGGGGGAATAAATGTGTGCGTGCGTGTGCGTGCGTGTGCGTGCGTGTGCGTGCGTGTGCGTGCGTGTGCGCGCGTGCACGTTTGCGTGCGCGCGCATGTTCCCTGCAGGCAAGACAAGCAGGGTTGTCTGTGGGAGATAAAGGCGAACAAGGGTCTTAAAGAAGTGGTGGGGGAGGGGTCTTAAACATCCAGCAGTTCTCCTCATTTATGCTTATCTGTGTGACGGATGTGTAAATGGCTTTCTGTCTAGAGGAGGGTCCCTAGCTCCCAGAGGAGGTGCTCTGTGCTGACATGGTGACATGCCAGCAACGCTCTAACCCACTCTGCCAGACAAACATCTTGATTGTAATTGAATTTTGGAGAAGGGTGCCGTGCCACAGAGACGAAATAGAGTAGGGAGGGGAGGGCGGGGGGGAGGCAGGATGGAGAGCGAGAGAGAGGAAGATGGAGTGCTGGACAGGTTAGCGAGCTGACAGAGGTGGAGCGTGAGCAGGAAGGAGGAGGAAAGCGAGTGTGGAAGGAGACGCGTGACAGTGCAGAGAGAGAAGGAGAGAGAGGCTGTTTTTAACAATGTGTCTTGTGTCAGTGGTGCGTGTAATGTGTGAACACACATACGGGAAACTAAAAGGTTTCTTATTTGAAAATGCATCCTTGTTTATTTATTAGTGATGGATGATGTTTACATATGAACTCTGCAGCGCAATGAATAGTGGATGGGGGGGGCTGGAATTAGTTTAATAGTAATTAGTGTTACTGTGCGTGTGTGTTTAAACCATCATGTTTTTGGCATGTATTTGCATATGTGAGCAGAATATGTATTTTTTGCCTCAAATAACAAAGAGCACATAAACACACACATGCCGCTCACCCATAATTGTGTGTGTATTTGTGTTTATGTGCAACCAATACATTGCTCTTTGTTATTTGTGTGTGCGTCTGTGTGTGTGTGTGTGTGTGTGTGTGTGTGTGTGTTTGTGTGTGTGTGTGTGTGTGTGTGTGTGTGTGTGTGAGCGTTTGTGTGAGAAAGGAGCTGCAGTAACACTGCTAATAAAACCAACTACAACTTTAAATTAAATGCTAAAGGGTTAGGGACATAGAACTATATAAGAGTGGTTAGGGAATACAAAACACGAAGGAAGATGGTTGCAGGCCAGGAGTCAATAGTCCTGCTAATTGTGTAATGGTGTAATAATGTTGTGGCTAATCTGAGCAGACTCACTTCTTCACATCCTTCCTCTTTTCCATGTTTGATAACATGTCTCATTGACTTTGTGACATTTAGACGCAAATAAAATGCACGTATGGATGCACGATAAAACAACATTGTAAACAGTAATTTTACATGAGTTTTAAATGACACACACATTAACGCTTTCTATTTTATCCCTCCTCTCTCTCTCATTCCCTGTGTCTCTCCACCCTATCCCTCCACCTCTCTCTCTCTGCTCTCAGGTTTTATTTAGTCAGTGGTGGAGTGCCCCTTGTTATCTGTGGGGTCACAGCGGCTGTCAATATAGACAACTATGGGAGCGCAGAACAAGCACCGTAGTAAGTCCTATATTGGGTTCAACCCTGGTTCTCAAGGTCAAACGTTTGTACCATGCATATTAACACATAATTAGCCCTTTATCAAAGGATAAGTCTGCCTAATTTTGACCTGGACCTTTTTTCTCACCTTTTAGAGTTTAGACTTTACACTATAAACTGAAACTTTAGTTTACAGAGCTCATGCAGTAGGTTACATAAACAAATGAGGCCACCCAACTCAGCCCAAACCAAAATGTCTGTAAAAAAATGCCAACCCAGTGCTGTGTTATGTTGTATTCACATGGAACACTCCAGAAGGTAGACAGCAAACACTTTCTGGACGGCACAGTAAAAAAGTGCAATGGAATGGCAGGGCGGCAATAACGAAACACCAATGACTGTATGATGCTATGGTGCTGTCGCATTATTTACATAGAATTCAATAACATTTGGTATTATATCTACTAAATTAGTATTCTAGTGTTGTTGCACCAAAGATATTTAATTAGCTTTTGTCTAGATTGACTAGATTGTTCCATGTGAATGCAGCATTGGTGGGTTAGTTCTTGATGGCCGTTATGGCAGTTACATAGTAAACAGCACATAGCTGTGTGGTTACCCTGACTCAAGTGTTTTCTGTGTGCCTGTGTGTATGTGTGTGTGTGCAGCTGCTGGATGGCTTGGGAGCCCAGCCTGGGCGCGTTCTTCGGCCCCGGGGCCTTCATCGCCCTGGTGACGTGTGTCTACTTCCTGTGCACGTTCATCCAGCTGCGGCGGCACCCGGAGAAGAAGTACGAGCTGAAGCAGCTGACGGAGGAGCAGCATAGGCTGGCCTCTGTGGACGTACCCGCCCACTGCCACCAGGGGGCGGAGCCAGGTGCCCTGGCGCACCATCCCAGCGGCGGGGGCCACTGCCCGGCCGGCTGCCCGGGCATCCCCATCAACCCGGCGCTGCTGGCCAACGAGCACTCCTTCAAGGCTCAGCTGCGCGCCGCCGCCTTCACTCTCTTCCTGTTCCTGGCCACGTGGACCTTCGGCGCCCTGGCCGTGTCGCAGGGCCACTTCCTGGACATGATCTTCAGCTGCCTGTACGGTGCCTTCTCCGTCACCCTGGGCCTCTTCGTGCTCATCCACCACTGTGCCAAGCGTGACGACGTCTGGCACTGCTGGTGCTCCTGTTGCCCCGGGCGACGGGACGACAACTGCGCGGGCGGCGGGCGGGCCGGACAAGCGTCGGCGCCGACGACGGCGTCGCCGGTGCCGCCTCCCAAGGTCAACGTGAACGGGGACACGCCGGGCCACGCGCACTGCCACTCTCCGTGCCCGGGCAAGGTGGCGAAGGGCTGCGGCCACTGCAAGCACGGCACACTGCCCTGCTCCCACAGCCAGGTGGCATGCCTGGCCCCTGCGGCTCCGTGCTGTGCCCACATGCACAGCCAGCAGCTGCTGGAGGAAGAGGAGGCGGCGCACGTGCTGCTGCACGCCAACCCCGAGGGCTACCGGCCGGGTGTGCACCTGCAGCCGTGTCTGAAGAGCAGCTCCAGGACTAAGAGCATGGCGCCGGGGGGCCGCCGGCGGCGCGCCGCCGACAAGGAGTACGCCTACCACCTGCCGTCCAGCGGGGACGGAGGCAGCGCGCACAGCTCACACACGGACAGCCCCCACAGCACGCACGAGCGCCACGCGTGCCCGCGCCGCGACGGGCACCACCACGCCTGCCACAAGCCCTGCCACAGGCACATCTGCTGCGCCAAGGCGGATCTCTTCCCGGCGCTGTGTCAGGCGGACGTGGGTGACGCCGGAACCTTTCTGTGCGGGTGTGGCAAGATGGCGGAGGAGGACCTGGTGGCCCCCCATGCCCACCTGGAGATGCACGCCCCGCGCAGACAATCATACCCCCAGAACCCGCTCAACCAGAATGGCATTCTGAAGGGGGGGCATACTGAAGGGCTGCTGTACACCTCGGACAGCACAGGGAATATACGCACCGGGCCCTGGAGAAATGAAACAACTGTGTGATCTGACAGGGAGGATGCTGCCTAAAAAAGATCGCTCCAAACTCCCTTTTTAGGATGAAATGACTTAAACAGAGTACACATCACAATCAGAGTGCAATGTTTTATTTTAATGACATTTGTGTTACGTAGTAGGTCCTGCTATACTGTACCATCTATATACATTTACAACAGAATCCCTCCCATCAACTTTGTGAGATGCCTGTCCATCTTCAACCATGAAATATTATTCAAAGGTATTTCATCATACTGGGATCTATATATAGCAGAAAATGAATGGTTGTGTGTATGAATGAGTGAAATGCAACATGCTTTTTTGCACATAAATCTGAAACCATCAAACTAGTTTCTGATAGCATACTGTACATCCAGTACATGGCATCCACCGTTAAGACAAATAAGCCAGCAGTTTAGAGTATGTTTTGCCATTGGAAAGCAACCTTACTATCAACTGTGAATATCTACTAGAGATTTTATAAATAATATACCAAGATATTGTCGCTTCCCATGGGTACATGGATGCCTATAAGTTGTGAAAAATTAAAAGCAACTCCACAGGAGATATGTATACAAGTATCCGCTTCTAGGCTGATATTGATTGTGATGTCTGTATGATGTCTTAACTGTTGTTTCCTTTTTTTTTTGAGAGAGATAAAGAAAAGTAAATAACAATAATGTGGCCATTGTGAATAGACAGTGGTTCCATTGTAAACAAACTCATATCAATGTACACCATGTCGTTTTATTAACACTGTGCCACATTGAGCCAGGTCTCCACTGCAAGTTTATTTGCTAACTTGTGCGTGGATATCCTCTTCAGCTAAGCTCAGACATACCACTAGGTATTTTAAGTCAATATTTGATAAGTGTCAATTCTTCTTGTGTGAAGTAGCTATATTTGTCAAAAGAGACACTTGACATTTTTAGGGTCAAAGCTAGTATGGGTGTGCAAGAAACAGCAATTTACATCTTTACTTTTGAAAACCTTCCCTTGACTGATTATTTTAGTCTATTCTATTTGAATTATACAGTAACTATAAATACATAATTTATAACCAACAGACTACTGGGTGGGATTCAACAAATGGCATGGTGGCTAAAGCCAACCATGCAGACATAATAATTTATTTTATTTTACACCCCTCAATCCCCAAAGAGTGCATGCTACTTGTAGCTACTATGCTGTTGTTGCCGTTCAATCAATCGCCATTTCTGAACAACTGCCGTATACATTATGTTTGTGTCCTGTCTGCTGCAAAATGCTGTGTTCTTTTATCTGTGCCATTTCAGCTCTTCATTTGCTGTCATGGATGAAGCCTGTCTGTTCTCTAACATGATTTTGTAGTCATGTACGCTCAAAAAAGACTTGGGTCCAGGACTGGGTCACACCTAAAGCAACCAGTCCTGGCTCATAACTGCTGTTGTGGCTTCTTAGGACAACTTGGGTATTCAGGTGCCAAGGTAGTTGACGTATGAATTGGTCCATTGTTGCCATGAAAGTTGCAATCACTTTGAAGCATTGCCACTTTACAGAGGACATAACATAGGCTGTGTATTGATTTACAAGCTCGTTATGAATGGTTATAGTGATAACGACTCTCAACAACGAACCAGTCACTAGTCAAAATGTCAGTTAAAACATCTAGCAAAACGATGCCTCATCGCACACAGCGATCTCTGTCCTAGAAATACCACAATGGCATGCACACCATCTCTAGTATTACCCATCTTGTGCACTCGTGTCTGTGTATATAGAATTGGTTTCTGGTTCATTCTTTTATATGAGATTTAAAATATTTAAGAAAAATAAAAGGATCTGTAAAAAAAAAAATGTATGGGAAAACTTACCTCTTGGTGTTAATACTCAGTATCTGAGTTTAGAAATGCATTTTCTGTTGTAATTTTACTTTTGACTGAATCTTCATAAATGATGCAGATGTGTTGTGAGACCTATCCTGTCATATCAAAAATACAAATGCACTACCCATAATGATGCTTGGCCTGCCAGAATTTGTCACTTAGACTATGTTTATTACAGAAATGTGTGTTCAGACATATATTTGAATTAAAAAAGGAATTTCTACAGAGACAATGGAAACAAACATGTGAAATGTATTTTCTTTTTGGTGCCAAGCTTTGAATAGGGACACAAGCCCAAGGTAATCAACAAACATAATGCATGAATGCTATTGCTATGTACAGGGTCACTAGAGATTATTTCTGGGGTCTGGGACAAAAATAAAGTTGTGGCCCCATTTATGTATTATGAAAATCGCAGAACAATAGATCATACCGTATGGGCTCCTTTGAGCAGGATGTTGTCAGCCAGTGGCCCAAGACATTTAGTGTTGAAAAAAATGTGTAACTATAAATTGTAAAACATATCTTTACAGACATTATCACCTGCTGCTAAATTTACACTAATTGTGTTGCCGAGCAACATGCATTTCTGCTGGTGGCATGTAAAAAGCAGCCTATATGTGGGGCAATGCGTGTTGGACCAACCGTAGACCATTATTCCTCTTCTTTCATTAAAAGTTTGTCCATCAATTGCTGCTGCCCTAGTTTTGGTTGAACAGATTGCTACTGGGGTATTCACCTGTGGTAGCCTACTGTGACAAAACCAGAAGCCAATTTTCACCTTTTTCTACATCAAAACAAATTCCAATAAATGTATTTTTTCACCATGCATTGCCAACGGGAGCCGTCTTGTCATGTGTTTTTGTGCACACATATGAGACCTAGCAAGAGCGTTGTGCGTGAAAGGACGAGGCCGAAACGCCCGGGTGGTGTTTGTGTACACTAGCCTGGAAGCGCTGCATTGATTTCTTCAGACAGCAGAGATGGCCGTGTCACAGATGGAGATTGAGATGTCCCAAGGACTTTGCACAGGGGAGCAATTCACATGATAGCAGGCTTGACTTGTCTGCAGATATATGTCTACATGTGTGTGGGTGTGCGCATCGTGCTCGTCGGTGAGCGACTGCACACATGATCATCACGGCCTGCCTGCGCATGGATCGTAGGCCGCGAGAGAGCTTATCTTTGCATCACAAATCAGGCTGCGGGGCTGACAGGCCATGAAACGCTTGCCCACATATAATATGAAGCTGGACTTTAACAAAGTAAGTTTTACAAGGCCACAGATGCCCCCCCCCCTCCCCCTCTTCCCGCCCAAGCCCACCCCAGCCTCCAGATCCACAGCTATGTAAGTAAGAACCACAGCTATGCTGAATGCAGTGTGCCGTGCAATGCACTACAATTATAGTTATTGTCTATAAATGCTATTTATCTAGAGTATCATGGGCAGCGTAACCTAGAGCCATTTAGCTGGCAGTCGAAACGTCAGTTACAATATAAAGTGGAGGCTGTCTTTATTCACCAGAAACCCAGGCAAACGGTGAATGCAGGATGTCTCTGGATTTATTTCCAGTATACGCTGTTCGAGTTTAAAGCTGTTCACGGTTGGCAAGCTAGGTACGTTTCTGTGCCAAAGGGCACGATGTAGTGGATGAAGGGTTTTCTTAGGCTGTAAAGTCCTGCTCAGCTCACTATGCAGAATGATGATAGGGGGACACACCTCCACATTCCACTGCAGGAGCGAAGGCCAATGAGTTGACTGCTGCTCATTGGAGGAAAATGGCCCATGATGCCATCTGTTTCATTAAAGAAACATTCAAGATGAGATCTCATGTATATCACGTTTACATCTGAAAGTGAGATTCTGTGCTTTTTCTCATTTGTCTTAATTGTTTCTCCTGAGACATGGTTCTGTCTTAAAATGAGCACTATGTGAGTTATCTCAATTATCTTACACGTGCCTCGTTTCTAGGGTCTCACCTAACAAGAAAAATTAGAGTATTCTAAGCTCTCAAATGAGTCTCTCAACTGTCACCCCAAAGACATGATTCTGTCTCACAATGAGGTGTGTCCCCCTATGTGAGTTCTTTAAATTATCTTACATGTGTCTCGTTTCCAGAGTTTCAGCTATTAAGGAAAGTGAGACTATTGTTGAGATCTCAAATGAGTCTCTCAACTGTCACTTATGAGACATACATGAATGTTCCATTGTAAGCTCTCAAATTAGCCTGAACTAATGGGGCTAACACGGTGGCCCAATGGATTGCTGTGGCCTCACAGCAAGAAGGTCCCGGGTTCAAACCCCCGTCATCCCGGCCTTTATGTGTGGAGTTTGCATGTTCTCCCCGTGCGTGGGTGTGCTCCGGTTTGCTAGCCTGGCTCCGCCCGACTATGTTCTCAGCTCCATTTATTTCGCTCAGATTACAGTCTGGAAACCCTGATCATGTTAGTGTATGCAAAGCCACACTACTGGCGGCCCAATCAGCGTGGGTTAGCAAGATGACGTTGAAGTCAAGAGTGTTGATAAGGCAATCAAATCAATTGTAGCAATGCCGATGGTTCAGCGCTGTCCAATAGATTCAAAATGAACCAGAGGTCTACGCCAAGTAGGAGGATATGACTGCAAACATGTCCCAACGTAGAGTGGCCAGACCTATTCACAAAGTGAATATGGTCTGGTTACACCAGGCTACCTGTTTCCCCCACTATCAAAAAACATGCCAGGTTCATTATCCAGTCAGGGTCATGTGACCATTGACACTGGCTCCAATTTAGTCTGGAGAGTTGGCTGGTGGAGATCACAAAACACTGTGACAGTTACCATGCCTGAGAATATTGTAAAGAACCAAAGTATACATTGAAATGTTTATCCTCGCCTAAAATATGCTGTAGTTTAGACAGTGAATAACACCATAATACCTAGGATAACATGTAAAAGGTTTACTCTGAACTAGTCCTGCAACTCCTGACTACAACTATTCAAGTAGATAAAAATACCACAAATAACATTTATTCTACAAAGGTTTTAGTAAGGATATGCCAGACAGACTTTCCATTTGGCCACTTGGATGCCCAAATTGTGCCAAATGAGCATTAAACATAGGGATAATAGGGAAGGGAGTCTGGATAAAAAAATACTACTGATGTCCACTACAAGAGGCTAGGTGAACACAATGCAGCCTTTGGCCATTACATTTAACCACTGCATCATCAGATTCTACCATTGTGCACAGTATACATAGCTATTCTATATACAGTATACACTCACCTAAAGGATTATTAGGAACACCATACTAATACTGTGTTTGACCCCCTTTCGCCTTCAG
>JAODUE010041006.1:0-19534 GCA_027564755.1 Amblyopsis hoosieri | reverse complement strand
TTAATTGTGTCCACTAAAATGCGGGGAATATTTTGAAAATGAAAATGCAATATTGGGATTGCATTTTCATTTGAATTTAGTCCTCTATGGACTTCCATACCACACAACTTAACAGGTGAAATTAATACTCGTAGTTAAGTCTGACGTGTAACTGGAGATCGTTCGATGTAGTGATGGCTGACAGGTTGCAAGCCGGAGTTTAGTTATATAAGGTAGAACGGTGAGAAGAAGTACCACCCCTACGGCGATACAAACGTTACAGCCAAGAGGAGAGAGCGGACAACCGGACATTTAAATGCCGTAAGCGGACAGCTCCACAGATTTGAGACTTGAAGCAACGGCAATAATAATATAACGCCAACATATTTGCAAGTCGCGCTGGTGTGCCTAGTTATAGCATTTAGTCGCACGGTCTCCAAAAATGGGCTCAAAATGCGACTTATTGGTCGCAGTCTGGAGCCCTGCGTTACCATCTTAATAAGTTAATATAGTACTGTATTAATTTCACTTCTGGGTCTGATGGTTAATTCCTCTTTCCTCCGTGCCTCAGGCAAAGGTGAAACGTGCAGGAACACTTTGTTTGGAGCACTTTACTGTTTCATCTCATTTCACGCTCCACTGCATGCAGATGGGTCTGTATATGAGCAGCATGCTGATATGAATGAGTATGCTGTAACTCTTGTTGCCCGTACCCTGCCTGGCCTGTCCTGGAAAGGCATCAGTGCGAGGCTCCCCTAAGACAATGCAGCGCCTTGTGCGGAGCCAGGCGGTGATTAGAGGCCTGTGTTGCCGCCAGCAGCTACCTGACTGCCTTCTGTGTCTCTTGGAATGTTCCCCCGTTTCTCCCTTTAGCCAAGAACGATGACGATCGCCGGCTGGAGAGATCCGAGATCAAACGAAGACTCACCAGAAAGGTCAGAAAACACACGCACACACACTTGAGGCCGCACTAGGTGTTGTTAATCAGTGCAATGCAGTCTTAAGGGCTTTTCACACGGGAAGCGGGGACACGCTTGTGTTCAATTAATTTTCAATGAGAGGCGGGCGGGCTAGGCCACCGAGGCGGGCGGGTTGGGAGGTGGAATGGCGGGCGGGTGCAGTCCCGATAACTTTTGCACTTGGGTGCACAAATCGAGAGCACGCCCGGCCCCATAACAGATAAAATATATTTAACTTTTGGCGAGACACACATTCGCCTTCTTGACTTGTAGGAATGTAAGCTAGCAAGCAGTACACAGCCGAACCAACTGACAGATGAATGTTTTAATTTCACAAGCTTTTAAGAGATCACAGCTATAGTTCAGGCAGCACTTCTAATGTCTCCAGCCCTCAGGTGTGTACAGTATACATGTCTAACTAAGTGTTTGTGTGGTCCTGTGGTGGCCATCAGCTGTCCCAGAGGCCCACGGTGGCCCAGCTCCAGGACATGAAGATCCTGCGCTTCCACGAGTACGTGGAGTGTACGCACGCCCACGAGTACGACCGGCGCGCCGATAAGCCCTGGACCAAGCTGACGCCTGCTGACAAGGTGAGGTCTCTCTCTCTCTCGCTCTCGCTCTCTCTCTCTCTCTCTCTCTCTCTCTCTCTCTCTCTTTTCCCTCCCCCATCACACACTGTCTCCACTCCCAAGGCTGTTGAGGCTCAGATATCCTCATAAAATGAGGTCCACTAAGCCTTGTGGCTTTGCGATCCGCTCGTGGAGGATTTGCATTCCAAGCAGATTGTCACTCAAGACAGCTGTCTTTACACCGCGACCTAACCGAATGCAGCGATCTTTTCTGTTGGAATGTCCTAACTGTACGCGAGCGACGCTGCGCCTCGTGATGTTTTGAGGGAACTTTGGCGGACGCCCTGTTCCTATTTACTTCTTCTAGCTCTCGTTGGAACATAGAACTAGGATGTATTTAACGGTTGAAACAGACCACTGCTCATTCAGTTACCTTAATAACGTGGCAGCTAGTTAGTATATGTTACAAAGTGGCGATGGTGGTTGTATGATACCTGTGCAGTATTCTGTATTGTAGCTTTTCTGTTTACTGCACTGTAACGCCTATAGAGGCTTGAGGAGGCTCAAAATGTAAGATAATGTTCCATTTGAACTGTAGTAGGTCTCTGAAAATGAATAAGCCTTTGTTCTGTCGGTCTGATGTCACCCGCAGGCTGCCATCCGTAAGGAGCTGAACGATTTCAAGAGTTCAGAGATGGAGGTTCATGAGAAAAGCAAGATCTATACACGGTCAGTCCAAATACACACCATCAATAATTCACGTGTTTTCAGCTTGCTTCGGTTCATTCACCTCTATCATAAATACTTCATGGATTTCTCTCTTTATGGAATGCAGGGTTTGCTATTCTTTCCTCCTTTTTTCCCCTCAAGGTTTCACCGACCTTAACCATCCAGAAAGACCAGAGAAGCACTTAAGACTTGGAGCTTGTTGCAATTCTCCCTATTGTAATAAGCATCACACTACCCACTGGACACTACGGAGCCCATTACAGACGTTGGTTCCTTACTGTCTGCCTGTTTGCCTGGTATACTGTAGCTGAAGACACTGCTGCAGGTGACTGAACCAGCTCTGGAGATACCACTGAACAGTCCTAACACTGCTGTCTCTCAAATACGTCCTGTGATGCAGACCACAGACCACAAGGAACGCGAGGCGCTTTTCTTCTTATTTTGTTTCTGTGTGTGATAACGTTGCTTCTTCTCGGCCATATATGGGAGGAGCGCTGTGCCAACGCTGAGGCTGTGAGAAAAGGAAGGGTGGGTTTGTTGGGGAGGTTGTGGGTGGGCGGGTGCAGCTACAGTAAATGTCAGATTGAGGTGTAGATGGACCCTGACAGCTTTCTTTCTCCTTCAAGGGGAACCTTTTCTTCTTCTTCTCAATTCAGGAGAGCCATGCGGTGTAGAAGACAGTGGTACATTACATATATGGACCAGTTGCCAGCCTGTTGTAGTGACTTATTGTCAAACATGGTACAAATAAAATGCACCTCTTCCTACAGGTGCCTGCTGGTGCCAGCCTTAATTCCTAATAATCTCAGCTGTACTGTAGAAGTTACAGACAGAATGTGAAACAGTGTGCTTTGGCACTGTAAACTCAACATGTTTGTTACTTCTCCTGAATTGACGGTCCGTATTTGTACTCTCGAGCCTTAATTTGCACCTCACATATCCTAATGTGCATTTTGCTTTACGTGCTTGGTGATGTAAATGGTGTTCCTACCACATATTTCTAGGGAAATATGTAAAACACCATTATACTTGTCATAATTGTAATAGAACATCGAGGTTCAATTTGATTTGAACCTGCAACATTTTATGGTTCTGATTTGAAATATTGTGGCAGAAATGATATGCACGTATTTTATATCATACAGTTTTAAAGTACTATGAATATCAACGCCAGTTTTTGGCAATTGTATAGATGACTTGTGTAGATTTGGTTGCCTTTATATTGTACATCCAATGCTGATAAAATGTTTTAATTGTAAAGTATTTTATATATATATAGATATATTCTAAATCAACCAGATATTGGTACAGAATTTATTTTTCAATGTCTCTTTTTTCCTCTCTTTAAAACTGTCTGGTTGCAACACTGTATAATTTAACAATTGACTCAAATTAAAATGTTTAAAATGTTAGATTTTCACATTAAAATGTATTGTTCTGCACTCGTGTCATTTGGGCCGACCCTGTAGACCAGATGTACAGGCTCTTAAGTTCCCTGCCAGGTGAGGGCAGTGTTATATTCTATGTAGCAGCACATCTCATTACAGTACATGGACATCTGCAGTGCCCAAACAACAAAATCCATCATATGAGGTGTAGGCAGGTTAAAGCTGCTCTAAACCCACCGTTTCCAATACTTCTGAGAAAGGGGGGAAAAAATAAACAGTTTGCAGCTTGTACATGAAGTTGCAAGCTATGAATCAGTTGTTTCTTTATGCAAATTTAGTGTAAGATTATACAATTTGGACTCTATTCCTGTGAGTGAGATGTGCTTTGCAGACAAATTTTACTTTCTATCCAGCACACACACAAATCCTGTTTCACTTATCAAATGCTAATTTCCAACATGCACAATAGATGCGCATTTGTTCAACCTACAGCTTTTGAAACCATGACACATTAAAATTGTTAAAATTAAATGCAAAGTAGATCTGACATTTCTTACTCTCTTTATTGTATCACTCCTTTTAATGAGAATCCTTACTTCCAACTGATTGCAAAGATAATTAGTATTCGTAATACCTCTTGATGGAAAATAACCAAGGAAAAAACATTTTCCTTTTATATCAGTAGCAACTATTGTAGGCTTTGTCCCATAAAAATGTATATTAATTAGCTAAAAAATGATTTAGTCTCTCCACTAATGTTACAAACATGCACTGGCTAATAGGGGCGCAGTAAGAACAACGATTTTGTAAAGATTTTGTAAAGATTTTGTAAAGAACAAAATCGTCACTAGTAAGAAAGACATGTATTATGTTTTAATTTTACGTCCGATGTAGCCTAACTCGAGTTACATTTGTTTATTTGCCTACTTTGATGACCATCGTAAGGCTACCAGCATTGGCAAGTCCACAATTCAATGCCCCACCCTCCTTGGTTGTTGCTATAGGCATGCCGGTAAAGTAAGCTATTTGCACCTGGCATGTAGGCTAATGGTGTTTGATGTATTCCAAAGGAATTGCACATTTCTCAATAGTTCTAAAATATCAGAGGGAAGCAAACAGAACTTTAAAATTATTTTGAGCGCTACAGTATCTTATAATTCCACCAGTCTCAATGCACGATCTTGACCATTCACGTGAATGACAAAAATGTAGGCTAGACTACAGGAACCACTATCCTTACATAACAGGATAAGTCAGCCTACATTGTTTTATTTTAAGATAATGTTTATTCATTACTTGATTTTTTGGGTTCAGAAAAGCTAAAAAGTATGACACCTCCCTCTTAGGCTTGTAAAACCATGTGTAGTCTAAAACGTGCACCATTTCGGCAATTCCCCTAAAAGCTTGACAATTCCCCTGCGCATAACATAGGTTTGTTCATTAACCGTTCTTGGAAGGGGAATATTTCAGAGTGGTTTGCTTCTTTTTTAATAGGAAGATGTATAATGGCATGTATTGTTGATCAGTGATCATGTTGGCATGTTGACCAGTGTAGTAGTCTAGTCTATGTCATAACCATGTGTAATTATGTCAAGACATTTGTGCTACAACAACCATAAATTACGTAAATATTACTCTCAAATACTTCAACACATACGATGTGCTATTTATAATAACTTTCTGGTGGCGAACTTGTAATGTGTTTTTCCTTCATGAGGGGGAGCGGGGTTCAATTCCTGGGTGGGACAGATTTCACTCCAGTATTTTATTTGGTTATAACTAAAAGCATAGTTGTACAGGCTTAAAATTTGAGACATTTTTCGTCCCCCCACCTAAAAAACATCTCCTGCGCCACTGCTGGCTAATATTATGCTATCAATAGGAACAATGCAATATCGGTACATTATGGCACAGTATTTGTGTGTAGTAGGTGTGTAAGTAGGGCAAAAACTAAAAATCTTAACAAGGTCAATGAGGTTATTAAGCCTGTGGCTCATTGCTACATTCTTAAGTTACGCCAATCAGATAAATGTTCCATCATTTGCAATGTAAATGTGTTTCTAATAAATATTTGTTATTTTAGAGTGGCTTAAGTGTTAAGTAAACATGTATACAGTCCAATCAGATCAATTTACCTTCATTGCAATTCATTTGCAATGTAAATGAATTCCTAATACATATTTTTAGTCATGAGTGTCTTAAGTGCTCAGTAAACATGTATTTGACAACATGTGCTGCTTGAAGCACAGAATACATTGCAACTAGGCTTCATTGTGCCTGAGCTGGTCAAGTCCGGCTCCAAGCACCACATACTGTAATTACTTTGACAACACCAAACGAGTTCTCATCAGCAGGTCGCCTGAAGTATTTTGCCTGTACATTGATTTGCTGGTTCTCACACTGTTCAGGCTTCATCTTCCATCAAACACAATGTAGTGTGTTAAATGAATGAACAAGGCTGACATCTTTACTGGTTTTCTTGACATGCAAAGGAATTAAAAGATGAGTATTTTCTCTCGGTGAACACATTGCTTTGACCTTCCATATTTTCTTAACTGCACAATTAATTATTTTCTTGTTTGCTGTTTAGAGTGAGTTATTCGAAACAGTTATAAAAGACATT
The DNA here is from genome assembly GCA_027564755.1 of Amblyopsis hoosieri. Lineage (NCBI taxonomy): Eukaryota > Metazoa > Chordata > Actinopteri > Percopsiformes > Amblyopsidae > Amblyopsis > Amblyopsis hoosieri. The sequence goes on along the minus strand of JAODUE010041006.1, from coordinate 13,287 downwards.
TAGGCCTAACCTTTTTTCAAATATATTGGAGTGTTAAGATAATTAGTGCATACTGTAAACCCAATCTGCAATTAGGCATCAATTGACCTTGGTCATTCCATCACACAATCTCAGAATTATCTGATCATATTTTTTCCTTGAATAATACAATGTGGCATGACTTATCTGCTTACAATTTTACGGCATTATTTTTTATTACGTTTCAAGCATTTGTTCCTTCTATAATTAATTTTATGAGCTCTAACTTTAGATCAGAGGTCTTCAAAAATCTTGAGGCCAAGAAGGTTCTCTTGGCTGACATGAACACGGCAGAGAGACCCCTATCACATTGTATAAGATTGTGTTGCTTAAACCGTGCCAACAATTAAAGTGTAAAAGACAATTGTGTATTGTAATCAATGAACCATTAAAATAATGATTGAAGGTTCATACACTTACTGTATAGCTTATTATAGGTAAAAGGTAGAGTCAGTAATTGTAATACAGTTTGTGTCAATGAAAATCAACTGTACTCACAGTTTACTATGTGTGTTCTGTTGCGCGGGGGGGTCTAGTGTTTGTACACATGGCTCTGTAAAAGGAAACACATAGTGGTGCTTACCACACCACACAACTCTATCCCAGCCTTGTCACTGGTTGTGTCATGTGTGGGGCAGACCCTCAAGTTAAAATATCAACAATATTTTTCCAGCATTCCTGACTGCACCTATAATGTGTATTTTCAGAAAATAAGTTTCAAATCACAAAACTCTGACCCCTTAGGTTTCACAGACCCCTTGAATGTCCCTGCTTTAGATTATCCCTATAGTATGCATTATGTATTATTCAAGGAAATAGAATATGGTGTGGATGCTTGTAGTAACCCACAACATCTTTATCCAACAGCCCCTGCCAGCGGGCCCCTATTTCTTCACAGTACACTTCCAATGGCCAAATGAGGACATTCCCCCATAAGTAGGCAGCAGTCCAGAATAGTTTAAAGATTATATGGATTGTAAGAGGTGGTGGATCAATGAATCATCCCTTAATGTGGAAAATCACAAATGGCTGCTGCCCCTTGGGAAATGCCGTGGGAATGGGTCGCTGATGTTAGACTGTGCTGTAATTGCATTCTGCTGTATAACGAGGCTCTTCCTCGGCCACTTTGCTTGGGCTGGACATCCCCTGCTGGCAGTAATTGCGGCTCCATGACATACAGTATGGTACCTGTTTGGTTTAGCCTACAGGCTCCAGCTAAGGAGACTTAGATGAGATGAGGTGGTGTGTGTGTATGTGGGGGATGGGGGGTCGTAATGGCGTAGCACGATTCACTGAATACCAAAGTGCCAACATCCAAATCTCAATTTAAAAAAAAGTGTTTTATTTAGCGGGAGGCTGATGGCTCCCTAGTACGCTGTTTGCCTTAACAGTGATGTTGTGCAGCGGCCTGGGATTACATTGCCAGGAGTCTCTTACATTATATGAGGAAATACTTTAACTGGAGAGTTACGAGCTGACATTTTGGATCAAATGTGAGTGACCCCCTTACAACCTTGCAGAACTCGTAAGAGTTGTAATTTTACAATCATTACCATCATTCTACTTAGAGTAGATGGAATGTTTTCCAGACTCAGGTTACAAACACACTTCATACAGTATTTGTGTGCATGAAAACTTCATTTGAAAAAGGATATGTTTTGCAATTGTGTTTTGTATAAAACCACTGTCCAAACACAGATTGCTGCTTTGCTGTAGTGTGTTTATTTCCTCTCATGTGTGACCATTTAAAGGTAAAGCACCAGAAGCTATATCTGCACCAGCTCATTGTGTAGGGTTGGTGGGGGTACCCTGTTTCAACAAATACTGTTCAATGCTGGCTTTAACCACAAGGCACTCTCACTCAGGGAGTCTCCCTTAAAGGTGAAATAAACAATCCTAATCTTCTACACATTGTGTCAAATTCAACAAAAGTCTCATGTTCTGCTAGCTGCCCGTTCTGTGTCCGCGCCAAAATAGTCTGGTGTTTCTACATATCCACGGCTTTCTACATGGGAACACAATCAAAGTAATGCAAAATCCGATATATCTTTTTTATGTGGGGGACACAATGGGCAAGCTGAGCCTTCAAAAATTGTGTTGATTGACTGGAAAGATACAGGCTAATAAATACATTAATACATCAATACATTTGGACTGTACATGTGAGCTACAGTACACAGCTTTTTCAAGTCATATGTGAGGATATTCATGATTATCACGATAATGGACATTCACCACGTCACGATTATCGTCAGAATTTATATCACAATAAATGATAATACCATATACAGTATACTCCCATCCCTAAACACAACACTATACCAGCCTTAAACCTAATCAGTACGTAATACATTATTTGCTCTGTGTTCAAAACTAGCCATCCAAAATGTTATATTTTATAATGTCTAAATATTTCCTAACAAACGCCAGCCACATATTGTAAGTTGTCAATCATAAGAACCTCCTTTTCATGTATTCAAAGTTTCCATTTTTCCTGGCATTCAAGCAGTGCCTTTCAGCCTCCCTGCATCCTCCTCAAGAGTGCTCCCTCTGTGCCGTGCGCTCCAGAGGGCCCTGAAGAGCCCTGGCAGAAAGATGACTGCATTACAAGAGGAATGGAACCAAGAAGAGACAAGTGTAATGGGGGTCGGGTGAAGGGAGAAGACAGAAATTAAATCTTGAAATGTGGGCATTTGCATTAGAGAGTTTAGGCTCTAGTCAAAGGACTGTGCTACTTTTCAAACAATATGGATCTCAAATGTAATGGCCTCAGCTTGAAAATCATGTGAGGAGGGCAGCCCTGTGCTGCAAATTGAATGCATTTGAGAGAATTCATTTCATCCAGCATATTCTAAACCAGTTTTTCAACAACGACAAAAATCGCTTGCCCCCAATTTTATGGTAATATTCTTTTGATTACCCGCCTTTTCAGAGGAGCCCTGTATCTGCTAACTGCCTATACTAACTCCCATTCTTGATGGGCCCTGTGTCCCCTTTCTAAAACACCAAGAGGTCTCCAGTGAGGATCTGAGCTGTGCTCTAGCAGGCATGATAATAACTGTTGTGTAATTAGCAGAATGCCCCTGCATGCTTGGCAATCTGCTAATTAGTGAGGCTGCGCTAACTTCCCAATTCACAGGAGCCCAAAATATAACAAGCTGCAACTTAAACTTCAACTCAAAACATACATACACACACACACACACACACACGCACACATTACTCACCGTGGGGTGAATAAATATATAAATGCTGTTATTTCAGTATCTTTTGGGTGACCGGGGGATATGTGTTTATCGAAGCAAGTGAGATAAAAAATCCTGCTGTTTGGCTCATTTGCAGCAGTTGATGTTGGCATTTTTCCTCTTCCACTGCACTGCTGTTGGATTGACATACTCTTATTTATCATAGCAGGTCCCTGCAAATCATACATACTTATTACATTATACACAGCAAAAAACATCAGTGACATAGGTGCACTGTGTGTTTGTAATGAGATTTGCAGATTAATATCCCACCTAGGCAGCCACATATCAATATTCTGCATGAAGTTTCAGCCGGGTGACATGGGGAGGAACAAATGATCCACCCATCCATTCATCTTTATTTATATAGTGCACATTATGCCAGAGCAACTCAAGAGGATTCACATTGAATATAGCAACACAGAGGAAACACAATACAATGGCAGCATACAGCTCTGAGTTCTTCTAATACCTTCTCCCAATGGGCATCTTTCCACACAGGGCTGGCAGCCTGAAAAGGCATGGAGAGACATGGAAGATTAAAGAAGTAGATTTATCCAGGAGCCACCACACCAGCCTCCTTCCTGCCTCTGTCTTGTCTGTGGAGGTCAGAATAACTTGCATCCTAAAACTCTAGTCTAAAACCCACCGACCAACGACATCATCATAGCTAGCCACTCACCATATCAAGGCTCAACTTGACTCGTCAGGACCAAGTTGCTGTCGAAGGTATGGGTACAGGTGAACAGATGATGATGTGTCTGTACAGTTCATTAAAAAGGGACAGTCCTTGATTTTAGTGTAGATTTTCCCTTGACGTTGCCCTTGAGTCAGCAGCCCTCTCCTCCTCTTATAGGCTCACAGTTACAGTAAGTGTGCCTAAGACTAAATTTCCTGCGGTATGGAGACACTGTAACACACTTATAGGCTCACACAGTTAAGTGTGTCTAAGACTAAATGTCCTGCGATATGGAGACACTGTAACACGATTGTAGATTGTACCTTTAAGATATTTTCTTGTTGCGGTCTTTTTCCAGCTCATTTGACAATCACAAATAGTAAATAATATCCCTGTCTTCAATTTTTACCTTAAATGTAATGTTAATTGCATTCGCACACACATACTATTTTGTAGACAGTGTGCATAGTAGCACATGCAGTTTATTCTCTATTGCCATGATGGTTAGTGCATGCTACATACCGGCTCATATACTCTATATTGGCTTCAAAATCATTTAGCTCCTATACTTACTAGTAGTGGTTTTACTGCAGCGTTAAGTTGTTTTATGTACGGCACATTTAATGTTGTTTTATGTACGGCACATTTAATGTATCTGGTGGCTTTGTATGTTGTCCTATACTGTAGGTCTGTGTTCATGCAGTATGTTAACATGAGTATGTTGATTTAAAAGCTAAATAATGCTTTAATAATCATTAAGCTGTAACAAACTATCAATCTATCAGCTGACAGGTCTGGGGTGACCAGCGGAAGATTGCTGCAGCTCGACATCTCCTCTCCGTTGAGTGCAGGGACATGGTGTGCCTCCATGCTAGGACATTAGAAGTCACCCCATCTGGTGCCCCCTGCCACTCAAAGCCCTGTCAACATCTGGCCGGTCTCCTGTCGAGTCCACTTTTCCTCCTCTTATCATCCCCGATGGAGTGCTCTGAATCGGCCCTTTCTAACAGCAGCACGCTGCAATCTCGACTTGGGTTGTTGTTTTACAGAGCAGTGCTACTCCAGTAGTGTCTGGGGAAATGATTGGAGCCAATCTGGTTTTCTCTGGTGGAAATATCAGTTGTTCGCCACCTGTATAATCCTAAAAGAATAAAGACAACTAAAACACTTAAGGGGGAGAGATTGGGAGAGTAATATAGTCCCCACAAAGTCCTCATCATTTCTAAATGAGATACTGTATCTCTCGACTAATAAAACAAAACATAATTTTCATTGTGGAATATTCACTGAAAAGGCATTAGTATTAAGTTTAATCAGTATGCTTTTGCATCTGTAGCATTTCTGATATTTTGCTAATTTAGTTATATTTTCTTAATATGCACAAATAAAATAAGTCATACAAACTGTAGATTTTTATAATTGTATATCCACTCTGCCAATTGCATTTTGCACACGTTTCGTTTTTTGTAACATGTTGTTTAAAGATTGTGTAAAGCAGACATACATTTGTGTTTTGAGTTTGTCACACCACAGAAAAAGTTAGTATTAACCACCCAGCCAAATTTGAATTATTTAATAAGTCGGCAAGTATATAAAATTACGTTTCAAAAGCGTGAAAATATGAACATCATTATCTGTTCTCAAGCGCTGGGGGTGTGTCAGCAGAAGGCGCTGTAACCACACCCATTGCGTGCTCTACGGTAAACTCCATACCGCGGTATTGTGCCAAAAAGGTATCATCAGCCAAACATTGATTGGAAAATATAAACATGCATTTTATGATTTTGTTTTCACTTTAAATAGATGTATACTGGTAAAAAGGATAAATTGGTTATAATATCGGGCTAGGGTTAGTGTGTGCTCTAGTGGGTAGAAATCCGTTTTTAACAAACCACTTATTAGCAGATTAGCAGACTTTGTTGGAATGACACCTGCAGATGCCATGAGCTTCTGTTCTTGTCAAGTTAAACTAGCCTACAGCTTGTTGGATTGGATTTTTTCGTTTAGATATGTGTTTTATATTTTCTTTTGGAAAGAGGATTGGACTACATAAAGACAGTTGGATTATTTGGATGCTGATTTTAACACGAGAATGCTGACTGGATTTAGCAGCCGGGTGTTAGCAGTTAGGCTAGGCTACTAAACCAGTAGCTTTCAAATAATGCACATTGACTCTGAACCAGTGTGTGCTTGTTTCTGGAATGAAGGCATAGCTACAGTATCATACTATAAGCTTTTAAAGGACAGTAAGTTATTTAGCTATGGAATTGTAGGCTGTTGAAGGACAGTAAATGTAGTAGGCTAATAACTTGCATTGGTCCAGAATACTGAGCTGATTCAAACGCTCTCTCCGCTTTTATATCTTCGTGGCGTTACGGGGAGGGGTATGCAAATTGGGGGACCAGCTACCTATATCGTCCCCCGTTTCTGGCCCTCCCAAAAAATCCTGAACAGAGAAATTATGAAATACAGTTTAACTACAATACAATATTACATAAGAGTGTTTTCACATGTTTAAAGGAATGGATTTCTAACATATATAAAGTATTTCCAAGTAAATCTCTGTACATTGCTCTGTACAAATTAAGCACTGACTTACGAACTTAATGATTTCATTCTTTCACACATACAGTAGACTACATAGGCAAGTAGCCTACACGTTGACAAGTCAAAAACATTCACATTGCTTCACATGCAGCTCATTCATGTGCTGGTTCAACGTTACAGAATACAAACGTGGATATTCTATGGCCCGCTCCTGTTTTTATATTACGTACTATAACATCCACATATAACAATCACGAGCCCCAGCCGTTCCCAAATGTAAAGCTCTATGTTTGCTCATGCCCGCTACGGGTAGCAAAGCCTGTGCTAATTTTACTGTGGTAATTGATGTCATGCAAAACAATTAGCTTTCCTAGGTAATAATAAAAAAAATCTAACTCACTGACATTAAACTTCATAATATTGGCCACCATACCAGCCGTGGATGTGCTTTTGAGCACTTCAACTTGAAATGAGTGGCCGCCATTTTTAGGTGCCGTATCCAGGTCTTGTAATTCATCCATGAAGCGTTCTCGAGCATGACGTTAACTTGTTTTCCAGACTGCCTTTGCTGAGTACATCTTCCCCACTCCATATTACTGTAATAAAATGGTTTCTCCAATGTTAAAAAATCCAAATACATATCATACAGATATTCTGTAATATATTTAGATATCAGATCTAATTAGATGTAACTAATTAGATGTAGATGCCTTGCTGGAACTCAAAAGCAGAAAACCAAGCAACCAGCAATACATTGGCGTCGTGAGGTAATATCGACAGAACTTTCCTCATAGTTAACTTTATCTGAATCATTCAGGGTTGTTGTCAGGTTTAACCTGCGGGAGCCTGCCAGGGCTAATACAGGGGTTTTGTATGGACCAAATCCCTAATCCACCATGCATGGAGAAATCCTAGCATTCTTGATGGCTCCCCACTTGCCAGTCAGACTGCCTCTGCATTATGAGACAGTTAAATTGCACAATTGTAGTGGAATCATGTGGAGTTACTTCCCCACTGCAGTGGATCAGTACAATTTGGCAGAACACTCTGTTTAACTGGCATGTACTAGAGTCAAAGAATGGGATTTCATGTGGATGAATCAGCAATCTCTTCTCCTCCTGGCACCTTATGAAGAATGTGGTACCGGTGAGGTTAATGATTCTGTTCAATGCCACCTTGCAAACAGCATGTCAACAGAAGAGTTTGTGCAAACATAAACACCAGAGACACTATATAAGGACACTAAACACTGACCAAATTATTATTTTCTTGAAGGGAAATTCATTCTTATCATATTTTATAAGATCAAATAAATGTTGTACAGAAGAAACAGTGTCCACTTTAACACATTGAACTGGATTAAAGGTGCATTTAGTGATGCTGGGCAGAAAGAGTGTTGATATTTTAACTCATCAAAACAAAGAAAATGTTCCCTTCAGCACGGCATCAGATGCGTTGCCATGGCTGCAATAACGTTGTGTGGTGTGTTTTTCACCATGTTTTATGTGTTCCCTTTTGCAGAGCCAGGGCTGTGGTACACCAGATTATTTTTCATTGCACACACATAATAGACAGCTATAGTAGACCAAATGTGTATAGGATTTGTATAATTTACAGTAGCCCACCGCAGCATTCATATTAGCTAGCTGTGAAAAAGGTCAGGACAGTAGAAACCCTGAATGTAGTCTTCGGTGACATTATCCATGGTAACCTTCTCTGAAAAGCTTAATTGTCGCATTTAAAGAAGTGCAGGAGGTAAGGGGCCTATAAAGGGATACTTTTATACGGTTTCTTTATTCTTAATTATGCATTGACCCATTTTTACTTCAACTATTGTTTATTACAAACACCTTAATATAAAATGTTACCAATATGGTACTGAATTCTCAACAGAGGCAGCATGGCTGAAAGCCTTCATGAACCTTCATGTAGCACCGTTCAGTTGTTTAGCTAACCAAGGGAAGCCACAGTAATTGCAGGCTGAATAGCAATGCTGTGAGTTTAGCATGCACTGCATCAAAAAATTAATCAAACAGAAAACAATAATCAGTTTGGCTCTAGGTCTCGTGGAGAACATTTTCAGCGACTTTGAAGATGTGTTTTTACCTGCAGATCAACTCTAATCTGTTATTCTCTTTAGCCTTGTTCACACTCTGTATATTTTTTGTACTTCTTTTAAAAGGCTTTATTTAACCTGTATCCAAGACAATACTCTGTCTGCACATTCCTTGAAATTTGGTTTGACAGTAAAATTGTAAGCATGGCATTTGATGCTGTATTGAGGAAAAGGGATAGACAGAGTCAGGGTGTTTCAAAATTGACCCAATTTCAAAGCAGTATATTTCACAATGGAAAAATGTTACAAGAAGTTACAAATGGTTTAATGAATTATGAAGTTGAATGAAGTAAACTCTATACCCATTTATTTAAAGTGGTAAGAGTTCCATTCATGGGCAGTTTGTGGCCACATGGACATAGTGATTTCAATTTGTTCAAATAAATATACAAAATATCACACAAAGACACAGAGAGTTTTTCAACTTTATGTAGGCACTTCATTTTACTTCTAATGTCTCTTTCATAAATCCTTGAAATCCTCATGGAGTCTATAAAAAATATAATTTTGTCAATGCTAATTATACCGTTTGGATTTCCATTTTTGCAACATTGTCCGAGCTCATCTTTGCAGAAACAAACAGATTTAGAGTGCCTAATCAGGAAACAAAGGACATGTAGCAAGCAATATCCATTTTAGTAAATGTTTGTGTTGTGATATTCACTGGGTGATATATTTTGAATGACAAAATACATTTGCTTTGATTTATAGAGGTGATTGACAATGTCAATAGATAAACATTGTCATCTTATTTTAATGGACATTAACTTGACAGTTCACTGAAAAAAGCTTATTTAGATGTAGATAATGTACAATTGCTCCTATTTATGTTAGTAACTATATAAAAACCTGATTTGGTAGTTTATTTTACAGATGAATTATCATGTTCAATAGGAAAGTTCATAGGAGTAAGCAGAAGGTGTTTTATATATTACAGCAGAACATGTCTGGTATATGTCTGGATTATGTTTACCAATAGACAATCGTATCTCTTACTCTCCTTATGTAATAGTCTTAATTTAAATATTTACAGTATTCCTAACAAACCATGACACAGAAAAATGCTTACATTTAAATACCAGTGACTATGGTAATGAAAGCAATTTAGAACAGCGAGTTAAAAAGTGCACAATTACCTTATGCCATAGTGGGAACTAACTTGCTTATAATTATGCCTGTTTGCGACACAGACTTTCATTATCTCTAATAGCCTATATGCACAATAAATAAATGGTGCTTGGCTAAAAGCAGCAGGTGACAGTCACATTAGCAATGGCCTTTGACATTCAGGCATTCCCCACAGGCATTCAGTGACAGATGCTTTTTGAACAGCAACTATATCAGTGTATTTATTTACTGCAGTGTTGTGTTGCATATACTGAATATTCTCACATATTGGCATATGCCATCTTAATTAACTTCTGCTGCTCAGATATGCATTTATGAAAATATGTCTTGTGTAAAATCTGTGTCAGATGTTGAAGCCACATAAATCATCTATAATGCATGATTTGTATTACACAGAAACCTGGATTGCACACACACATTGATGGAAAACATAAGCAGCGAGGGGAGAAAGATTGGCCACATTTGACTGGTTAGATAATACAATTTGCAAGTTGCTTTGGGCTACACTAGAAACATATTAGACTGCATTTTTGAAGCTTTTGTGTTCCATATGGGCTTCTGCATTTCTTCCATCTTCAGAATTATCAGGTAGATGGTTTGTGTGGTTATTGCTATAATTGTCTGTTGTTTGCAATCTCAATCTCAACCTACATTGAAAATCACAGAATATGAAATTCTCCATCATCTGCAATGGGGAAAACAGTAAGACTAGGTCCAAACACTGTGGGGCACTGATTCACGTTTATACAGTCCATAGAGAGATGATCACACAGGCTTAGTTTCCTTGTTTTCCGTGGTTACATTTTGGTAGTCTGTGATGTCATGAATGGGTCCTAACTAAAGACTGAATAGGCACTACTTTAATTCAAAGCACTCTACCTGAAATCCTTAATTTGTTGACGTCATATTAACATGAGCTGCCCGGGTTGAAGTGTTTCATCTCTTTATGTGTTCCAAGAAAGATCTGTTCATAAAAATACATCAATCACCAAGGTTACAAAAGGCTTAATTTAGGTCCAGACTACGTGCATATATACGGTTTATATACAGTATGTATATATATTTTAAATGTTTTGTCTAATAACCCAGAAAAAAACAACATGCATTACTGACAGCTAACAAAAACAAATTGAATAACTGAATGTTTTTCTCCCCGTTTTCTCTTAATCTTTAATTTGTGGTTCAAGTTAAACCATTACATAAAGTACAGAGAACAAACATAGTTTCTCTAATGCATGAATATAGTGAACATATTGCAACATCAAACCTTTTCTATTCAAAATCCTATCAATCCATATAGTTAATTAAAACATTTACTAACCAGAATAAGCAGGTAAAACGAATATGCTATAATACAATTGGAAAGTTATGAAGCAGTATTTGTAATGAGCAATGAATTGAGTGAGCTAGTTCCATTAACAAACAAGCTCTTGAGGTGACCTATAAAACATGTGTGGCCTAGAGTAGAGGGTTTGTTTGGGCATCCTGATGAGTTTTGCTTGTTGTGCTAATAAGGTCTTAATCAGAACAGCATGCCCACATGCCTGTAATTAGCCCTGGGACAGGCAGTCCCAATTGGGGACTGCCAATGAATAGCTTCAAGAATGGCCTAATTAATGACTTATTCATGTTCACATATCGATACTCGTGGTTGTGGGAATAGCATCAATACACGTGGACAGTGTTGAGTTAAGGGCAGTGCATAATGCATAATGTATAGAGGATGATCAATGAACTTTACATTGATATTCAGAAATATCCTGACTAAAGTAGGCTACTAAGTATTTTCTGAGATTAGGCACTATTAGTTAGATAATAGACCAAATTTAGAAGAAGCCATGGTACAGTATATCACGGAGGGCTCCGATAACCTTGGGAACACAGCAGACAAGCCAGAGACTAATGGCATTGTCAGAACTTGCAACAAACTGCATAATAGCAAAAACATGTATTATACTTGACAGATGAATACTCAGTCTAACCTATTTTAAAGTTAGTTTGTGTATGTGTGTGTGTGTGTGTGTGTGTGTGTGTGGGTGTGTGTGTGTGTGTGCAGTACCCCAGATGTCCTCATTGTTGCATTGCTACACTGATAATTTAAATTGGTTATTTAGGATGAATATGCCATTATGAGAGCAATCACAGAAGGTTAGTTATTCCAGCAAAACATCTGAATTACAGTATACATTGAATTTTGAAAATATACTATGGATAGCCTGGATATGAGACATTGTGTTACAGTACCTGTTTATTGCACAAACATTTGGCACTCATATTTCATCAGTCTATTTTATTTATTAATATTTAATAAATCATTAAGTTAGGGTTGTCAAAGAATTATGTATGTCACATTACAGTACATAAAAAATGCATTGTAGGCTACAGTAGATACATTAGCAGAAGCAGTACATTGCAAAACCAGTAGTTCAGTATGGTGCCAAGTTTGAACACAGTGGCTAAATGGCAAAAATGTACAGTTAGTATTGTAAGACACAGTTTGCATTATTATTTTAACCATGACCAATGGAAAATAAACTGGTTAGCTGCAATGTTAAATGCAGCACAAAAAATTAAGAGAAAAACAAAAAACCGTCTCGTGTGAGATCCTCAACAGAATGAGATCAACTCTAAATGAACAGAATGGCTAGAGACTCAATGGTATATTTGTTTGATGGCACTGCTTCACATTATCTCAAAGCATTTATTTCCAAGGCATGGACGACCTTAAATGTGCAAAGCTTTTAAGCAGCATCTTGAAATGCATGCACTATGTCTTTCTCAATAACAACATGTAATTTGGTTGGTCATTCATTTAGCACACATTCACTCAGAAACAGTAGGATATGACCTTTCCATTAGGAAAGCAAATGATCCAAGTATTTTAGAAGAAACATTGAAAACCAACCAATGAAAGAATATATTTAAGTGCTGATCGTACACTGAAACATACAGTTCATATACATTATTTTCTTGGCAATGTTAAAATATTTCTAAATTTGATTTGATTTCATCATTTATAAATTAAACTGATGTACCAACTACAGTATGCATTTAACATATCATCTACAGCATTAAGCATTGTGTCAGCATACAATGTAAATATTACAGATCTATAACCAAAACATGAAAATGCACTTTTAATATAAAGTTAATATTATTTATTGTAAAGTAAATACTGTCCAAAAACACCTGCATAAGAAAAGCTACAGTCATCAACAGAAGTAATTTTCAACATCAGAAAAACTAGAAAGGTTAGCCAAAAATGTTTACCTGTATGTACATGTCATTTTTTTCACTCTTGTCTAATCATATTTCTAATTTTTTTTTTACCTCGTAAATAAAAATCATTGTTCAATAACATGGGCCACTGTAGCAGCCATTCAATTTCATTGTAACAAGGACTACAAGTATTTTTTAAATAGTTTTGCACTTACATCAATACATGTTCACAAGAGAATCATTTCAAATCTTCTGAGCTTTTTCCGGCTATGGACGGGTATCTAGGGGGGTAGGGCCGAGTCCGGGTGTCCGGGGTTTCGCTTTTGCCGGCTTTG
>JAODUE010040995.1:0-19538 GCA_027564755.1 Amblyopsis hoosieri | reverse complement strand
TATATATATATATATATGTATGTATATATACACACACACATATATATACACATCCGCTTATCCGGAGTCGGGTCACGGGGCAGCAGCTCCAGCAAGGGACCCCAAACTTATCTTTCCCGAGTTACCATCCAGAGGCGTTCCAGGATCCAGAGGCGTTCCCAAGCCAGTGTGGAGATATAATCTCTCCACCTAGTCCTGGGTCTTCCCCGAGGCCTTCTCCCAGCTGGATGTGCCTGGAACACCTTCCTAGGGAGGCGCCCAGGGGGCATCCTTTCTAGATACCGTACCACCTCAACTGGATCCTTTTGACACAAAGGAACAGTTGCATATATATGTATGTATGTATGTATGTATGGACAAACTGATAGACAGACAGATAGACAGACAGACAGGTAGACAGATAGAAAGCAGGGTCTTAGCTGTTCCAAGATTCATATAACCCTCTCTATATGTCCCTTTCCCCTCCCCCAAAGGTTTTCAAGAAGCCATCTGTCAGGATCAATGCCACACTCTGTTTATGAAAGGCGTAGGACGATAAGATGGAAGTCTCTGGATGGGGGGGAGGCATTGGTTGTGAAGTGTGTGTGCTACATATAGTTAAATGTGTTACACTTACAAATGCTATTTTACAATTACAATCGAATTTCGATAGGAATAATAATAATCATAAAATATGAACACTCACTGTTTAACCATTACATAAAAAAGTATTACAAAAACATGATTTGAGTTTGAACTGAGTGAGATCAGCCCTCACTGGTCTTTGTGACTGTCTACTAGTCCTATGCAAGGCAGGCTGCCGCCCACAGCTCTGGCCCCTCCCTCCCACACACAGAGACAGAGAGAGACAGAGCGCTAGGCAGGCTGCCTAGCAAACATGCTACGACGGATGTGAAAATGACCAAACGTGCGTGACACATTTGGGATGAGACGCTTCGCGGAGCCTCCCTCCCTGTTCGTTTACGGCTCCAGACGTTGAGAACGTGACAGACTCCATCTGCCGGAGACGGCTCCTTGCGAAAACGGGTGAAAGGGGGAGGGAAAGAACATCTCCAGAGAGGATCTCTGACTTCACAGATGCCAGGAGGACACTCCCATCACATGGGACGAGAACAGCAAGAAGAGTCAGTAGAAGCACAGCATACTGTAGAGTTCGATCTAGAAAGGCAAACTATATAGAGAAAGGCGGACCGCGGACACTTAAGATACCACCACAAGTACCAACAGGGCAGCAGAGGATGGATGCCCTGCTTCCTGTGCTACAGAATCACCCTGGCACTTCGATCCTGCTGAGCTCTCTGCTGTTCAGGGTGGTCCATCGGCTGCTCCAGCGGCTGCCCGTGCCCAAGGTGGTCCAGCACGACGACTTCCGCTCATGGAAGTGGAGGAACCTCTCCGTGTCCCTGGTCCACTCCTTGCTGACGGGGACGTGGGCCATTAGTAGGTGAGTAGAGCCTATAGGCTACAATGTGGGGCACCATTGTTCCTTGTCTGCGCGGAGCCACATGACTCTACTGCTGGTTTCTCCCGGCCGTGACACTCCGTGGCAGCAGCCGAGGAAGAGCGTGTTAAGACAGTGGCAGGGATGGGCAAGACAATGCCATATCTATGTTGGGGAGTGGGGGAAATACCAGCGTGCGACCTACACCAACGCCTCTCCATGGCCGACATCTGTTATGGAGCTTTGCTATAATGCAAATGGCGCGTTCTTATTAAGGATTTCAAATGTCTGAATGCCTAAAATCATAATGACCAAAGTCATACCCAGCAGTTGTCGTTACACCCTGCAGATTCCAACAGGAGCAAGCAACTGGCAAAAATAACTTGAAAAACCTGTTGGCTAAACAATGAATGTAAGATGAGGCATACTCCTGCATCAACCTTCACAAGAGTCACATGATGTCTACCATGCTAGTTAGTAATAGCCTAAACTAAAGTATAGCATGCTTGTGCCACCTAGGCTACTTGCTAAACTGACTAAACTAAACTTATTTTAGAGTGTACTGTATGATGAAAAGTGAATTTTTCAAGGAGGGGTACAGCTGTACACACAATGCAGACACATGTACATGATGCCATGATGAATGAAATAGCTATAGTTAATTATTAACTTCCTTCCTTTATCCTATATGTGTACGAGGTAGGGAGAGGCAGAGAGATGGAGCTATAACTCACAACAGTTAAAGAGACACTTCTCGATATGTGTCCAAAACCAAACCAGCCGTACAGCTGTTTTAGTTTGAAATCCCCACAGTACCACAATGGGTGGTGCTGTGGGAGCTATAACACAATCAAGGAATGTACTGTACTGTTCTTCCAAAAGAACAGGCTAATGCAATAGCATTGCTGCTACAGCAATATACAAAAGATATTCCACATGTACTGAAAAGTAGATGTATTCATATTCATTCAAAATCCATAATGTTGTAATTAAAAAGGTATAGTCATCTTCTCAGGGAGCAACCTGTGGCATTGAAGGGAGAGGTGCTTTTAATGAGTTTAGTTTTTAGTGAGTGTACCTTTAATGTCTCTGCTTGGCCAGGCTCTTCGAGCCCTTGTACTGTACGTCTCCATAATAATGTATGTGTTTCCCTCCAGTGTTCTGCTTTGGCCAGAGTTGCTGCACAACATCCACTCTTACTACACACCACTGTCCTACCTGCTTGTCTGCATTTCAACAGGCCAGTATAAAACACCATGTGCCATGCATGGACTTCACCTTGTTACCTGTTACTATAGTAACTAGGTCTTTGAGCACTGTAATGGAAGAGATTAGAGTTTTTTTGTGTGTCATTAGATATGTTCTCGGGTTGATTAGATCATTCAGTAGACTATAAAGTACTTTAGGCCAGGCACTAGACACACAGACTATCAACAAGTCTACATGTTAATATAACAGCAAGTCACATTTATTTATAAAGTGCTTTTCACAGACAATAGTCACAAAGTACTTCACAAAACAGTGGAGAAACAAATCCAACGCACAATAAGAAAAGGTACAATACACAGTAAAATACATAATAATAATAATAATAAAATAGATACAGAAAGCACACAATAAAACAGACAACAAACTGATTAGCCATATGTCTGTTTAAAAAAGTGAGTCTTCAGCTGCCTTCTCAAAGATTGCAGTATCTGATTTATGCACAAATATGAAATGTGGACTACAGCATTGTCCGTAGCCTATTATCCAATCAAATCCAGCGAATGCACTGGTGTAGTGTCAGTACATATTTGGCTGTGTTCCAGGGGTTGGAGTACTGCCATTTTTCAGCCGCTGAATATTTTCAAACAGAGAACTATTCAAATCCACCCACTTTACCTGCTCTGCAAGAGGCAAATGGGCGTCCAACTAAATCACTATGGGCACCAAAGTAATTGTGTAAATACTAAAGGGTCTGCTCTATGTTCTGGGCTGCCTGCTGGTGTGGTTTGGGGTCTTCCACTTGTCTGTCTATGTGATAACCACAAAGACACATGTGTGCTGCTCCAACCTAACTACTCCAACCCATCCACCGAGACAAGCCACATCAGACATGCTCACACCATTATCAACATAGTGACTGTTTACTGAGCCTCTCATTGCCTACCCAGCAAGCAATGAGAGGCGTTTAACATGAGATAGAGAAATCACCCCACTGCTATTATTAGATGCACTTCATAAAAGAGACAGAGCACTGGATGCCTCATGAGGACAGAGTATAGTGTGCAATACTATCTGTTTAGCCATGGACCACTCACAACATGTGTGACTATTATCACCTATGTGATTTAAACACATGGTGTCATTCTATGACTAAATAACAGATGCTTCTCTAATATTTCTAATACCACCACTATGTAGTACGCAGATCCATGACTGAGAGTTCATGTGTTCTGTGCTCACAGGGTACTTTGTCCAAGATGCATGTGACATTATTCTCAGTGGACATGCAAAAGGATCATGGGAATTCTTACTTCATCATGCAATGGTAATTTGCCCGAGATCGCAATTTTATTTTTTGTTTAAAGTTTATATAATAATTGTATCTAGTGTTATAGAATCTACAGTACGTGTGTGTGTGTATGTGTGTGTGTGTTAAAAAAAACAGGTCTGTCCAAAGCTTGTTAGCAAACGTACATACTTTATCATGTGCCACTTTAAAAAAAGACAGAAGAAAGAATGTGTGCATGTATGCATGTGACAAACTTGTTATTACATACCATATATACAGCGGCAGAACAAATTAAGAGACCACTGTACATTCTTCAAAATGTCATAGTATAAATATCATGTGAATAGAACAAATTTAACAAATAGAAAAATAGCAGAAATCACAGAAACTGCTGCAAATGTCTCATAATTTTTTTTGCTGCTCTATGTGTGTTAGAGAGCCAGACAGAGAAGAGAGTGTGTGCTTTGTGTGTGCGCTCGCGTGCGTGTGTGCGCGTGCGAGTGTGTGTGAAAGTCAGCAAGTAATATTCCACTGTGGCTGGACAACATGTGAAGACACGTCCCTTTGTGTGAACTCATAATGCTACTGGTTCATGACTGTGCTCTGCTTCTCAGGTGATCTGGTGCTTCCTGTATGCCCTCTTCTCACGTCTGTACATAGCCGGAGCCGTGGTAGCGCTCTTCGTGGAGATAAACAGCGTCACCCTCCACCTACGGCTGATGCTCAAGCTAGCTGCGCTGCAGAGCTCACCGACGTATCGAATCAACAGGGCGATCAACCTCTTCACCTACGTCGTGTTTCGTCTGCTGACCCAGTTCTACCTCACCTGGTACATCGTTGACAATTACTCCTGGCTGGACCACGCGGGCTACTTTCTCACCACCATCACGATGATGAACATAATGATGCTCGTATATTTCTACCGTCTGCTACGGGCTGATATCTTCCCTCGAAGGAGAGGCCTCGTGGTGCAAAATGGAAGCCACAACAGCTACAAAAAGTTTCTCAATGATTGATGAGGATCTAGCCGTGTATGAGAGACTTGGAAATATTGGTCGGAGATTTGTTTTAATGCTTTAACATGTTTGTCCTTTCCAACTTACACCATTGGCATTTTGTACAGATAACAAAGTTCAGAACAACAGTGGTACAGAGAGCTACCTATAGAGTATCTACATTGGCAAATGCCAATTCTCTCCATATGAAGCTATTTGTGGCTGAGGAGATGCTGGGTTGAGACTTCACTTAGTCACGTACTACTACTTCTGGATACAGCATAGGACAGCTTCTGAAGGCTACCCCATGGGCGGGGTATATGAGCAATAGGGGATACAAGGAAATATTGTGGATTTATTTTACAAAGCAAGCCCCTATTGCTTGATATTGATATCATTGACTTGTCAAATAAACGTATTACAGTAGGTAATGACATCTGTAGGATGTTCATTTATTTTGTCATTATCACAATAACATTAGCCCTGTGTTCAACAACAGTATCACATGACTATTTATTTTAATCAGTTTAATAGAACAAAATCAGGATCATACTGGTTTGGTGTAGATGAGGGGGACAATAGCTATATGGAGTATTGCTATTTAAATAGTACTATAGTTACTATTTTATAGTTATTATAGATTATTATTAATTTTATTATTAGTATTATTAGTATTATACAGAACCACTGGCATAAGAGATGCACAATGTTCTGCAGGATGGTAAGAAAGTGTTAGTCACATTCAAATAACTATCGCCCAAAAAAACGAGACTTTCTGCTGCAGTTGGTCATTGTTTACTTATTCAAGTGTTCTGAAGATACACCCATGCAGATCATTGCGAATACGTTTTTACTATAGTGTGTTTGTAGAAGTGTTACAGTATAGCTTTTCTGTCTATTCAGGTTGTTCCAAAGCATACAGGCCCTGCAGTTAAGATACTCAGGCCCATTGCTCTTGTAACTTTACGATGTAGGCTATATCATCACAAACTGGCACTACTGTACCGATGTATAAGTTATATAGTTAATATAGTAGATAGAAATGCATTTTGTTGAAGACAAAGTACAGAAGGAAAGATGGCAATTGTTTTGCGATAAGAAATGATGTATTTACCTTTTGCCCGGTTATAAATTTAAAATCAGGGAACTTATCCTAATTTAATATGGAGATGTTGCTGGCTAAGACTTCGTGAACTGTCAGTGATATTCAATGACTATAACAGCATAGAGCTCTGCTTCAACAAGGACAGTATGCACATATATTCTAGAGAGTTGAACACATGACATCTCCAGCCTTGAAAATAAAATAATCCCTTGGATTTTACAGTTTGAAGAATACCAGTAAGGAAGTAAAGATGTGTTGGATCTGTGCTGTGCCATTATCTGATGGACCAATGATACTAACTTCAGACTAAACTATTTATTTACATTTTTTAAATTTATTCAAATCTTTCAATCTTTCAAAATGTTGAATGTACATACATTCAGTTGATCATTCATTGATTCAATGAGTAAACTAATATGGTCAAATCAATGTTCACTCATTGCCTTGCTTGTTCAAAAATTAAAACATTGTTGCATTAAAATGGGAATTCTGTGGGGAATTACTTATTTTCCCCATCTCTCCCACCTTTGCGCAGATTTAAATTGATCAAACAATTAAGATTACAATATTTTACTACAGTATTATGTTCTTAAGAGTGATAACCCCACCAAACTGTCTGGTATTATTATAAAATACTTTCTAATCCTTCTGTATACCTCCAGTTTGGTGCAGTGTAAAAGTCTACCCCTTTGATCATATTATCCCATGCAGGGAAATAAGTTAGAATAGTATCTGTACTTCTCTCTCCCTTCATGCTCTCTCTAAACATATGCTGTCCCTGCTGGCGTTATGTCATCTGACCCTTCATTTCTCTAATCCAAATGTTCAATAAACCAGTCACGTTAACATTTTCACTGGCTTCTCACACACACAGACACGCTAGCTTACTATAGTCTTCTAAAGCAACTCAACTAGGCTACTTTTTTGAGTTTTTGCTAACCATGACCATCCAGTGAGACACAACCTTCTTTAACTGCATGCATTTAATTTCAGAATGAAGCAGCATTTATTTCAGGTGAAAAAAGATGGTAACGGCACCACTGATCAGCAATAATGTCAAATAGCCTATAGCTCACTTGTATAAATACCCAAACAGTTTCATCTTTTTAATAAATATTAAGGAATCACTTGCTATTAAAAGCTGCAAACGAGCCTATTGGACATTTCATGGACCTAGAAATGTTGTATCATATTAACTTTATTAATGAAATATCATCTATAGGCCTAATGGATGAAATTAAACTTGTTTGCTATTAATTGGATTTTGGGCAATTTTAGTAATTAGCATTATGAGATAATTAAGGCATGGTTATACAGGTAGTGACTTGCTTCTAATCTTATTTTTTCCTTTTCTCAAATCTGAATGTAACCCGTTGAAATTATACATAAAACCTAAACGTTTTTGTATTAAAAGTGTCTTTCCATGAAATAACTAAATGTTTTGATAAACTGGTATGTGTAAATCTGACCGTTGGGTTTGTTATCACAATAAAACCAAACAAAAATGAATCCATCCATCCATAATCTTGACCGCTTATCTATTAGGGTTGCGGTGGCAACAGGGTAATCAATACAGCTCCAGGTATCCCTATCTAATCATATTTTTTGTATGTATACTCACAAGTTACTTTCAGATATGAGAAAAGGAAAAATATAATGATCTCATTACTCAAATTGCCCAAAAGTAAACTCTTAGCAATCAATCTTAATCTCATCTGATAAGCCTATAGGTGACATTCACTTGACATTCTGGAAGCCAGATCTGTTAATATACCTGCAATTTCTACATTTGAATGTATAGCTTTTAAACTCCCTGGCTCCCAACCTCTGATTGTTGTAACTATTTATAGACCTCTCAAACCATCTGACAGGTTTTTAACAGAATTGTCCTCACTATTTGCTTTGATTAGTGCTATGTCCCCCATTGTACTGTTTGTAGGTGATTTTATTATTCATGTTGACACTGACAGAACAGCTAGATGCTCATTTGCTGCTGATTTTATGTTGTTACTCGACGACCATGATTTCACCCAAAATGTTACTTTCCCCACTCACAACAAAGGTCACATCACTGATCAAGTCTGCTACACTGGTGTTTCTCCTGTCAATGTCACTGAGGGACACCTCCCCATATCTGACAACAAACCAATCATGTTTGAAATATCTGCCCCCCTTCCAAAAGCAATTACCCAACCGCTCCATCACATTTAGAAATACATAAAACTAAATTAATCCTACTGAACTCATGAGCGTGATTGACACACGTACCCCTGTGCCACTTCTCTGTTCCCCCTGGAACTCACCACTCAGTACAATGACTGCCTTTCCTCCTCTCTGGATACCCTTGCTCCCCTCAAAACCCGCTCAGTCTCCTTCACCCACACTTCCCCCGGTACACCCGAGCTACGGCAGCTGAAGGCTGCTGGACGGCGTCTTGAGCGTCTTTACAAGAGGACTCTCAAAATACGAAACTGCCATCACCAGTGATCTACTCCGTGTAGCTGACTCCATCCTTATCCTTCTTGACCTGACTGCAGCCTTCAACACTATATCCCACCCACTCCTCCTGGAACATCTGTCTGGTAATGATATTGCAGGAGTTCCTCTTTCCTGGTTCGCCTCCTATCTCTCAGACCGCCAACAATTTGTCCAACTGAAATCCCACAGATCAAGACATGAGGCAGTCTCACTGGGTGTCCCCCAAAGCTCGGTGCTGGGTCCTCTGCTATTTACTATATACCTCCTACCCTTGGACACAATCATGAGACACCACAACATTGACTTTCACTGCTACGTGGACAACACCCAGCTCTACATATCAACCAACAACTGCAAAAAGTCTTGGCATCACCTATGATAACTCCCTTTCATTCAATTCACACGTTAAACCAACCACCCGAGCATCCTTCTTCCACCTCCACAACATATCTAGACTCCATCCTTCACTCTCATACTCTAGCACCGAAGCCATAATCCACACCTTTGTCACTTCACGTCTGGATTACTGCAACTCTCTTCTCCCTGGCATCTCAACCAAACTCATCAATAGACTCCAATTAGTACAGAACTCTGCTGCTAGAATCCTCACAAACCCAAGGTCAACGGATCACATCACTCCTATTCGGATTCAGCTACATTGGCTTCCTGTAAAGTTCCGTATAAACTTCAAGATTCTCCTCCTTACATACAAGGCCCTCCACAATCTGGCTCCCTCCTATCTCTATGTCCTTCTCCTGCACAAACTCCATTTCGATCTCTTCGCTCCTCCTCTACAAGACTTCTCATCAGCCCCATTCCACCTCTCCACCATGGGGGCTCGGGCCTTCAACTGCTCTGCCCCCAGAGCCCAGACTCTGGAACGCACCTCCACTGCACATTCGACATGCCATCACAGTCCACTCTCACATGACTGTTATTTTTGGTTTTGTTTATTTTGTACATATTTCTCAGATCAAATGTTTATTACTATGTGTATATTTCTGCCACCTGTTTTATTGTATTTTGTTTATTTTCTTTATATTTCTCAGATCAAATGTGTATTACTATAGTATGTATATTTCAGCCAACTGTTTTATATATTTGCAATGTAAGACGTCCTTGGGTGTTTAGAAAAGCGTCCCAAATAAAATGTATTATTACCATCATCATCATCATAAAAGGATATAACATTGCTGGGTTATTGGCCATATGGATATCTAGTAGACTTATGTAGTTCAAGAACGTTGCAAAGTTAACATTTTCGAGGAAACATATCGTTCAGAAAAATGGTTCAATGAACACAGCAAAGTTCAGCCCACTGAACCATATACCTAAAATAGAGGCACCAGCAGCACCTAGAGCATGCCTAACCTGACATGACCTGACCTGGCAGATGGATTGTAGTCACAACTCCATCTGGGAAGCCGTACGTTTAAACTGTTTGTAAAGCGCAGCTACTTTCAAAGAAATACTGCAAAAAAATACTGCATTTGATTGGATGAGCCATCTGGTCTTTATCGCTGTCGGCAAACCTAAACCACGCCCGTGTCAGTGGTGGTTTAAAATACGCTGATTTGAAAGTTCAGTTGCTACTCCTCTGAGTCCGGACACATTCAACAAGATTCCGAAGCTTTCCTATGAGTTTTCCAGATTGATTCTCATGGCGAAATTAAACTGAAGCTCGCGAGATCAGGGTGGTCTCGCGAGGCTAGAGCGTGCCAGAGCCATGCCCAGAAACTTGGCGGAAACGTCGTGTATTACGTAGACTTTGGAACGTGAGAAACGTCATCGTCACGCCAATCACAGGCAGAGTACGGTGGGCCCTGCTGCTGGCTCCACCCAGCAGCGCTCAAATAACTTTCTGATGAAATGATGCAGGCTTCTATTTGTGAATATAGGCATAGCCCGTATAGCCTATATACAGGCACAGCTGGTCTCTAAAACTATTTGAAACCTTTATCTTATCATCATCATCATCATCATCATCATCTATCTCTCCATGCTGGCAAAAAGGAATGCTGAGGCATAAAAATAATTCAGAGGAAAAGATATATCCTGATAGTTTTTCTTATATTCCCGCACATTGCACATAGAGGGATAGCCTACCCATAGATGGGCTATATGAGCCTACCTGGGGGGATGGAGGCCTCCTACACTGCGGACAATTATCATTTTCGCCAGTAGGGGAACAAGCTCACTCATCAAATTCCCGAAGCAAAATCTGGAAACTGTCAGCAGCCAGCCAGCAGAGAATCACTGTAGGCTACGTTTTCCCCCAACTTCCGCGGCATCAGGTTTCATCTCATCTCAGCAGAGTTAAAGCAAAAACTTTATGACTACATAAATTAACTCCGTGTTTTCAATAGGCTACATTATGAGAATCTGCGACAGGATAAAGACGAACGAGGCTGTGGAATTACGTCTTCTGTTCTGAGGTAGAAAATGCCTGCGAACTCTTCGCCGCAATAGACATCACTTTTGGTGCGGATGAATTGCACAAATGTTTGCTTAACTTTTACAATATGTAGTTGTAGACGCATTCACACACATTTTCGGTCAGTATAGCCTACAGTAGGCCACCATCAAAGCCTTTCCGTTTCGGCTACCCACAAAGTTGACTATTGTTGTTAAGGCGTGTTTAACAATAGGATTAAGTCGAACTCAGTGATAATCTTTTCGTCTTATTGTTGGCTAGATGTCTGGCTCAGCAGGGCCAGTCACGGTAGATTGATGGGAGTGGGACACAGTCCAATCCATTATTGCATTAATTCCGTATTTCAATATTTCCGTATTTATCGCTCCCAAATAAACATATTCCAGGCTACTTCATGTCCGCCCGTGTCTCAGCCATGAGTGTTCTCCCTCCTGTTCGAAAGGACCGCGTCATCGTGCAGCTTCCCCAGGTAGGCTCATAGGAGACGCAAGGGAGCCATTTGCCAAGTAGCCTAGCCTACATACCGTGATACTCATCACCAGTGTTGGGCAGTAACTAGTTTGGTTATAGTAACTAGTTACTAGTAAACACATTACTTTTCCAGTAACTAGTCGTGTAACTAATTACTTTTTTCCAAAAAGTAATGATTACAATTACTAATCCAAGTAATGCTGCATTACTGCTTACAATAATTATATTTCTGGTCCTAGCAAACTTGGAGTATGCTAATTGAACCAACCTGTCCAACCATCTGTTTGAGAGGCTGAAATGTTTTCACTGTGGCTGATTGTTGACTCCTAATGTTCATTATTGTTCCAATGAAGAGGATTACATTCTAAAATGAGCTGGCTATACAGGTATCATTTTTCAGAAGGGCCGAGGCAGGGTAGTGATTGTGAAAGTAAAATAGCAATACCCAGTAATAAGTAAAATCATTACTTTTTTAAAGAGTAGTAAGTAAATAGTAACTTATTACTATTCCTGAGTAACCTGCCCAACACTGCTCATCACACATACTATAAATTGCGCTCCTGGCATGTTCCTCTAGTGTTTCAGTAAAGAAGCAGCCCTTCACACCAAGCAAGAGTTAAACACCAAAGTAAAGACCGCTTGCCAGGAGAAACGTACTGGCACTGTGGGGTGAGTAGAGGGTCCCAAAAAGCCATACCCATATAGCCTACCCTTACAGCAATACTGGATAGTTTATTCCTGCACTGCTTCTTTCTCTGTGTAGCTTTAAAATCTCCAAGGTCATTGTTGTGGGTGACCTGGCTGTGGGAAAAACCTGCTTGATTAATAGGTAAGCAAAATGTAAGCCATATAACTGAATATTGCATAATGGGAGTCAGAAATAAGTTATTATATAACTCTATAATGTAAGTTTGATAAACTTGTATGTTATTGATTGTAGTCTGTATGACCAATTGATAGTTCTAACTAAATGTCTCTCCTTGTTGTTTTACTTTAGATTTTGCAAAGATGCTTTTGATAAAAACTACAAAGCCACTATTGGTGTTGACTTTGAGATGGAGCGATTCGAGGTGCTAGGAGTGCCTTTCAGCCTACAGCTGTAAGTCACCATAGCATGTTTGGTGCTACACTATACACTTCCATTTCTCACCTGTGTGACTGACTCAGTCTAGTCCATATTTAAATGTGTACCTGTTTTACAGATGGGACACTGCGGGTCAAGAGAGGTTCAAATGCATTGCCTCTACATACTACAGAGGAGCCCAGAGTATGTTAATAGCATTGGCACAAAGCATTTATTGTATTAATTATATTGCACTGAAATTGTTTTGTCAATATTATAATAATTATATATTGTAGTTAAATTAAGGATTAGATCAGTTGAACTTTGTAT
This sequence comes from Amblyopsis hoosieri, assembly GCA_027564755.1. NCBI lineage: Eukaryota > Metazoa > Chordata > Actinopteri > Percopsiformes > Amblyopsidae > Amblyopsis > Amblyopsis hoosieri. The sequence continues at coordinate 6,724 of JAODUE010040995.1, read as the reverse complement.
AACATGTAATTGAATGGCCTCTTTTTCTGCAGCTGTCATTATTGTGTTTGATGTAAATGACGTGGCCTCTTTGGGACATGCAAGGTAATGCTTTCATCATTCGAAAAGTTTCTGTATTGTTTTATTATCTTATTTATAATTTCTACAATTGCGTTCACAGGCAGTGGCTTGAGGATGCTATGAAAGAGAATGATCCAACTAGTGTGCAACTTTTTCTCATTGGCACAAAGAAAGACTTAAGTGTAAGTGCTGATGCTATTCTATACTGTATTGTTGTTGCTTAAATTGTCCAGTAGTAAGATGCAGTATTCCATATTTATACCTGATTTAAAGCTAGACAAATTACTTTTACAAAGTATGTTTTACAATCATGTTACTTTTTGTAATTTAGCATATACTTTTATCCAAAATGATTTACAATGGGTACATTTGTAGATTCAGATAGATTTGATTGATTGCATAGTCTATTAAGATTTTCGGTTGGGTATTGATGAGTAATTTCCTTAGCTAATATTGACAAATACACTGTATATATCAATATACAATTAGTTATATAAGGTGAAACTTTACACTTGTGCTGTTTCCCCTCAGTAAAACATTAAACTGCACATACAACATGTAGTATAAATAGTATACTGTCTAATGTCTTTCATATTGCACAGTATTTCATATGTAATCTGATTTAATTTCCAGTCACCTGCACAGTATTCTCAGATTGAAAAGGATGCCATCAAACTAGCGCAAGAAATAAGGGCTGAGTATTGGGCTGTGTCATCAATGACAGGTGAGGGAATGTGTGTTTTTTAAATTGTATACAATGTGGTTCAGACTGTTCTTGCATCTAGGTGTGATATATGACTGCATTAAAGGGACAGGGCTTTTGTATTCACAATAATCCCTGTGTATAACATTTTGGTCAGGCTCACACTGATTCCTCTCAACTGTGACCTTATGTACTTTAGATGACTGAGCAGTGTAGCGGTGACACACGTAACATGTACATTAACAGCACAGCAGTGGGCATACTGCAGTCAACCCATTGGCCCATGCGCTTAAAGAACACTGGTCTCAAAGTGACACTTAGTATTCAGGCCATTAGGAACTTTGTTTGATGATCAAATTACGTATATATTGACATGATAGTAGACATGTGACGAGAGGCTGTAACAATTCTGATAGGATATCGGTTGCTGACAATTGCTGGACCTGTCGACTATTGACAAATATACTATATGTAAGTCGCTTTGGATAAAACTTAAATCATCCACCAAATGCTGTAAATGTGATAAGTGAGAAATGCAGCCAAAAAAAAAAAGAAATCTCTTAAAGTACATTTGGTGGGTTGCCAAAATAAACATCCATCCATTGTCAACGCTAATCTGTGGTCAGGTATTGAGGGCAGTAGCTCAAGCAGAAGACCCCAAAACCTCCCTTTCCCGGGTCACACACACACACAAAACAATATGTTTTAAATGGTTTTATTTATATTATACTTCTTACACACACACACTGAATGTATAATTTTGCTAGATTTGTACTTCTAATAACCAGTGACACTGATTCTCTCTCCTTCCCCCCCCCCCCTTCCCGAACTGATGAAGGGGAAAATGTAAAAGATTTCTTCTTCCGTGTTGCATCATTGGCATTCGAGGCCAACGTTCTTGCTGAATTGGAGAAAAGTGGCTCAAGGCAAATTGGAGACATTGTTCGTGAGTACCTACACATAGTATTTACCAAATGCCTAGAACAGATTTTATACAGTTTATCTGCAAGATTTGCTTTTGTTTCAGGAATTACCAGCCAGTCAAATAATCAACATGCTACATCAAAGAAGAAACAGCCCAACTGTTGTTAGTAAGGATGGATGTGTGACTTATAGTCAAAAGGTACAATATATCAAGATTGAATGTATGGAATTTCACAACACGGATTTAGATGCTGCCACAGACACTTTGAATTCAGTTTTTCTTGGCATGTATTTTCCTGGGTGCAAAGATGAGGATTCCTGTGGTTGCTTATTGTCTTTGAGTTGTGCAACAGCCCTTACCATAAATGATAAGATACAAAATGACTGTACCGGTACTACAAACATGAATAATTTTTCATTATTTCAGTATTCGCTGGATGTAGGCTGTTATTGTTTGAGTGAAGTGTTTATATAACTTTTAGATGGAACTGTAAACAGTATTTAATTGATTTAATAGTCTGTTTCCAAAGAATGATATAAACTGTATGCACTAGATTACATTATATACAGTGCTGATGTTGCTTGCATAGCAGTAATAGACCATTTTATTTAGTCAGTTATTTAAAATTTTTATTGGATCATTTGCAATTTTCAGTTCATACGTACATGACATCAGTGAGTCAATTGGCATGACATATAGCCTAAATGACCGCAAACATTTAGTACAAATGACTAAATCAGACAAAATGTATACATGTCTAACGAAGCAATATTTAAAGTTTTACAATAAAGGTTTTCAATTTATGACTTAAAACATAGAAAATAAATTTTTTCACTTTAGCATATTAATATCATTTTTTTTAAACACTGTAGACACTATAAATGAATCATCAATTGTCATTATCTTGATGCTCTGCTTAAATGTTTAATATTTTGAAGCACTCAAGATACTGATGGTCAATCTGCTTCTGAAGTTCTTCTGGGATGCAGTGAGAGAATTTATAATTTGACTTGATCCATGTCCCCCCGTCAGTGTTTTGGATGGCCACGGCTGCTACGCCTGAAGTTAAAAGTAGATTTTTTCCCTTTAGGTTTAAAAGTGTAGGCCTATGTCTGGTTAGAGGTGGAGTCAGCAATTGGAAGATAAGTGTGTCCAATTCAGCAAATATCTTTTCACAATCCGCTAGCACTCTAAATTGTGTACGTGCTGGAAAAAAAAACAACACTGGACCACACACTATCCAAGCCTTTGCAATGTGTGTCCAATGTGGGGGCGGAGCTTCTGAGGGAGCCCCCTATGGCATTGATGGGACAGGTGTTTTTGTTTGTTAGGTCAAATATCCACAATCCTTCTCCAGCATTGCTGACACAATCACTAATTAATGACACCCATTGTTTTAACAAAGACCCTACTGACCTACAACTGTGGCTCCCAGCTTCTCCACTAGTTTGATTGCAGCTTTCATAGTGCCTCCAGTCTCTATCCACTGGTCCACTATTAGAACACGCATGCCTACAGTACAGAACACAAATATGCATGTTTCAGAGTTCCCACTGGTCATGGAATATTAAAAGGTATATTCCATGGAAAGTCAGAATATTATCTTTTTGGCCAATTAATGAAATATTAGCCAATTGTGTTTGCAGCATGTTCACATTTCAGTTGACATCAAAATGTTACTGGATGTCTCAATCTATTGGTCTGAATGTTTACACGAGTAGTACCTATGTGAAATAACAGTATACATTTTCAGTTTGCTTATCATTACCATAATGCTGCCGGTCCCTTTAACACAGACGTTTTGCTGGCCTGTTTTTCCATCCATTATAATATAGATGATGGAAATTCAGATTTTTTGTGTGGGAAAGGCAGGGAATTTTACATCGTTGAGTTGAACATTTGTCTTTACATTGGCTTCAATATTATTATCATCATCATCCACTACAGCACACACCATAAATTACTTCAACTTTTCTGAAGTTGTCTTGTCGTGAAATATATTGTGTAGTACATTCTTCCAACCACCACTAGGTGGTAGTCTGTACAGGAAACCATAGCGGAGTAACAATTATGTAAGCTTCAGATATTGCGTTCAAGGAAAAGGTGTGTTTAAAGAATATAAAATAAAGAAATGTATAACCTGGTTTAAGAACATCCAGACGCACTTCCATGGTCTTCTTTTTGCCTGAGTAGTCAGTATATTGTTGGCTTGCAGTTTTAACACAAAGGTGTCCTGCTTTACGGATAGCCAGAAAGCCCTTTCCGAGGGTGGTGGCAATAGACGCCCCTACAGTAAATTAAATTAAATTAACTAGCCCAGAATAGAACAAATTGATGCTTACAAACATAATATATTGCATAGGACAAACACTGTATCTTAATAGTGCAACGTCTTGATAGCAAAGCCAGCCCCTCTGCATGATCCAAATATAATTCCATTTATAGTATCCAACTAGTGGGTTGTATTTCCTGCACTGTAAAGAAGAGCAAACACACCCCATATACTGTATCTGACAACATTACATAATATTTCTTAGTTTACTTGTTTTTACCAAGAATGAAGCCCATTGCATCTATGCCAGCTACCAGGTCAATGATGTCGTTCTGGAATGGACTGAGGAGGTGTTTCACACAGTCTGATAAAGCCTGGATTGTGTACCAAAGTGTTATGGTTAAAATGTCACAGTGAAATTATGATTTCATAACATCAAGAACAAAAAGTAAATACTCTTGGCATTATGTACCATTTAATCTACTGTCCAGTAGTAGTACAGGTAACTGTAACACAGTATTGGTATATGGATATCTCGCATTGTACCTGGGAGTTGCAGTAAAGTCTTGATGGGTCCAGCCAGGCAAACTCTTGTCCTTTTGTGTTGGGTGCCATTAGAGAAATATACCATCCTTTGTCCCTGGTGGTTGGAATAGCCTGTGTGTCCATTCTCAAGTAAACAGTTCTCTGCACAATGACTGAGAGGAGTTGGGGTCTAGGCTGTGAATGAGTGAGCCATCAACATATCAGGTTCCAGGAGGGTGTGTTTCAGTCTAAGTCTTTCTTTATACGAGAAGATTTTAGTTCAGTCAGTTCTTTATCTATGCATCTGTATGCATCTGTATGAGGAGAGACTGCATGGCTGATTGGATACAGGTGTTGATCATTGTAGTTAGGGATAGGGCCTTTAGTTTAGCAAACTATTTATAAATGTGTGTAAAGAGTTGTGCAACTGTATCTCAATCTGTGTGCCTAATCAGATTTGTAAATGTGTAGAATAATCTGTCGAACTGAGATTTGTGAATGTGTACAGTAATCTGCAAATGTGTAATCATATTTGTAAATGTGTAAATACATTTACATCTGTATTTAGATTTGTAAGCGTACTGAGATTTGTAGACATCTGTAAATGTGTACATTTATCTGAAAGTGCATAGACATGTATAAATGCGTATAGATATCAGTAAATTTGTAGACAAATCTGTAAATGTGTACAAATATTTTTAAATGTATAGAGATTAGGGCTGAATGAATTTGGGAAAATATCTAATTGCGATTATTCTGACAAATATTGCGATTAGGATATCATTTTCAATGAAGTTGAGCTTTATTTCAATATTCAATGCGTAATAGACTTAAAATGTGATGGTAGAGCATTACTACATGAGCTAATGAGACCAAAGTTTAATTGCTCTACAATTCTTCTAAATTGTAGCCTTTGCAGTTTGAAAATTTTGTTTTATAATATTGCGGTTATATCGCAAATGCAATTAATCGTTCAGCCCTAATAGAGATACAGTATCTGTAAATGCGTACATACATCTGTAAATGTGTAGACATATCTGTAAATGCGTAGTATGTACAGTATGTATGTCTTTGTACAAGTGACTTTTGCTACACTTCTGCCATGACAGATCTGCAAATGTGTGGATTGAGAACTCTCAACAACTTTGCACGCATGTGCAAGTTATTGTGCTACAATAGTGGCCCCATAGTTAGGAACCTATTTGGGAGAGGATGTGAGAAAAGGGTTTTTGGTCAGGGCAAAGAGACCAGAGGAGGGGGAACACAATGGCAGAAAGAGGTGGAGAGGGAGAAATCGGTCTGTGTGGTGTGTAGTCTGTCCTGGTCGGTGTCATTGTTTGTCTTAATGCCAGGTCGCTACAGCAACCGTCCCGCTGAACCCGGTTATGTGCGATGTGGCTGGAGTCAGTCCAGCTCTTTGAACGACGGGGGGATGAACCAGTCAGGACGGGACTCCGTAACAACACAGTCGTGTCAACCTGTTGTCTACCCCCGCCCTCCCCCCAACTGTTAGCCATCTGTCTCTCCATTCTGTCTGTCTGTGACTTTCCCCTTCTAGCTTTAGGGTGTGGCTTACAGGGGTCAGTGGAATGCTGTAGGGCTTGTCAAGAGAGTTGAACCTTGGGAGCAGTTGGTATGTGCTCCAGCCCAGAGGTCTACAACATGAGGTCCGGGACCCCTAAAGAGTCCTCAAGACGTACTGCAGGGGGACCTCCACATTATTTGACGCTATAAAAATATCAGTATATATACAGTAATATAAATACAACCTAGCTGTAAATACTGTATATGAATCTGTCAATAATTATATTAATGGATTAGCATTGTATAGAGTAGGCTATACCATTACAAAGTACTTTTATACATGGCCAACCTGCACATTGTTGACCCAGCAACCCTGTGTACCCTGGCCCCGCGCGACTATTGCTCTCAGCTCAATTTCTTTTAGCTGAGATTACAGTCTGAAAACCCTGTTTGCATTAGCGTTCGCACAGCCACCCTGATGGCGGCCCAATCAGGGCGAGTTAGTGACGTCAAGCACGTTTCCAAATGGTGGTAGAGCTAGATGAGGCGATCAAAACAACGATTGGTTCGGCACTGTCCTATAGCTTCAAAATGAACCAGACTGCGAACACTTTCCAATGGAGCGTGGCTGTAACACCTGGTGGAGACGGATTTCAAAACTCCAAGTGAAGTGTCCCAGGTCGTTTGTCAAACAATTGTATATTTAATTAATCGA
>JAODUE010040984.1:0-37101 GCA_027564755.1 Amblyopsis hoosieri | reverse complement strand
GAGGAAGAGAAAAGGCAGAAACAGGAAATGGAGGAGAAGGCAAGGAAGGAGGAAGAGAAAAGGCAGAAACAGGAAATTGAGGAGAGGAAGGCGGCTGAAGAGAAGCTAAAGAGAGAGGCGGAGGTCAAGCGGCAAAGAGAGGTGGAGGAGAAGAAGAGAAAGGAGGAGGAGAAGCAGAAGAGGCAGCTAGAGGAAAAGAAGAAGAGAGAAGAGGAAGAAAAACTGAAAAAGGAGAAGAAGAAAAAAGAGGAAGAGGAAAGACAGAGCAAAAGAGAGATAGAGGAAAAGAAGAAGAAAGATGAGGTATCAGTGTGGCTTATGGGGATTATCAAGCACTTCAAACAACTGGACAACTCAAATGTATTCTATAAAGTAAAATATTAAAATGCAACACAATCATCTCCATAATCCATCATCAACCGGGACACATTTGAGTTTCCAGGATTTCTTGTTGGTTTGTTTCCGGCACAGATATTTGCGCTGCTGTTAATGTGCTTGCTGTGTGGTCACATTGTTTGAGATTTACACAAGGGTGATGGCAGAATCCTGGCTGTCACAGTGCTCACACTTTCAGCACACAGCTGCATGTGGTTCACTTGCAGGCTTCAGGCAGCACCAGCGCATTATTGCTTTCATGTGGGCTCAGGCAATATGCGACTGCTGTTGTTTGATTAATCATTCTCCGTTTCCCTGTCTTCTATTGAAAGGAGAAGCCAAAAAGACTTGGCCTTAAGGAAAAGGTAAAATCATTCTCCTATCAATCTGTTTTGCAGACTTCAGTAGCCATCATTTTTTCATATCTTGGTAATCCATACTTTCTTTTAAGACTGAGCCAACCAAACAGAATGGAGCCTTTCCCGACAACAAACAAAAGCTGCAGTCGCTGAAGGCGGAAGACGCCGAGCGGCGTGAAGCTGAGCGCAAACTGCAGGAGCTGAAGCGTCGGCGGAACAACGCCGAGAGCGAGGAGCTGGATAAAATGAAGCAGAAACAGCAGGAGTCTGAGGCCGAGCTGGAGGTGCTGAAGCAGAAGAGAGAGGAGAGGAAGAAGATCTTGGAGGAGGAGGAGCGGCAGAGGAAGCAGGAGATTGCCGACAAGAAAGCCAAAGAGCAGGTGAGGTTATGCCCGCCTCAACTGAAAAGACATTAGAGATCCATTAGATTGTAGAGGAATACAATGTACTGTGCAATATTCATGTTATGTGTCATATTGTCAAATACAGAACATACATGATTTTAATTTGAAAGAAATGCTAATTTCAACTAAATACAACCAAGTTAAGGCAACATTAACCAATGGAAAACATTCCAGTGAGTCAAAAGTACCATTGTGTTTGAATGAAAATTGGTTTGAAATTCTGAGAACATATTCCCCTCCCACACCTAAAGTAAATGCTGACTCACACCATTCTCTACCCCCCCTCCCCATTCATTCACATGCTCTTTAGTGCTTCAAACATAAATATATCGGCTGGTACACAGCTCTACTCCCCATACAGCCACATACACAGTCTCAAACACACACAGTGAACAGCAGGAGTGAGTTGGAAATGTGAGGTTCGGGGGACGCAACATACAGGACAGTAAGTGTATCAAAAACGACCACGTTTGTTACAGGACGAGAGGAAGAAGATGAGGGAGGAGATAGAGAGGAGGCGGGCGGAGGCTGCAGGGAAGAAGAAACAACTGGAAGAGTCTGGGGACGCCAAGCCTGCCTTTACTGTCAGCCCCAAGGGCTCCACTAAGGTGAGACAGCAGAATGCTGGTTCAACTAACAAACACATTAGTATGGTACTTTTAGGGGTACGGCTAACTCGCTTGTGTTTCACAAACTGTTTTAAATTTAAACGTCAGGAATAAAAATAATGTTCCCAGGGTTCCCACGGGTCATGGAATGTCTGAAATGTCATGGAATAAAAAAAAAGTCTATTCCAGACATGGAAAAACATGGAATTTGGAATTTTTCAGTCAAATCATGAAATATCAGGGAATTATATTTGCAGCAATTTTAGATTTGAGTTGCCATTCATCAAAATTAGGACAGAATAGTGAAGCATGCCTATGTTATTTGACTCAGCAGGAATAATATTAAGCATGGAAGGTTACGATACATTATTCCTGAGAGCCTGGATTTAGTTGTTCTTTCCTTTCCTAAATAGACATTTCCACTATATATTTATGGAGGACAAGACACAAAATGGTGTTTTAAAATGGACCAGAATGAAAAGCTATATTGGTCTTTTTTGGAGACACAGGTCAAAACATTTTTTCAGCTATACTAGCTATATTGGCCCTATAGTATAACTATTTTAGTTTATTACTTACTGAAGCATTGCAAATGTATAACTTTTTACCACAGTTTTGCTGAATTCAGAATTTAAGAATGCTTTGCCATGTCTTCGCATGTATTATGAGTACGATTCTGTTTGTTTCAGTGTAGTTAGGATTATGATGAATGGTTAAGGTCAGGCATGAATGTCATAAATATAATACTTTAAATAATTGTACAGACTGAAAGGAACACATTTTCAAAACTGAAGAGTAGCTATTCAATTTCAGTTTATCTCTCACCGCCCCCCCACCCCCCTTCCCCCTCCCCACATTGGTTAACGTCTTCTGCAATTTTCTGTTCCCATTTGGTTTTCTGTTTGTAGTTGATCTGATTTACGTTGAGAAGGGAACAAATACACAAATAATACGATGTTGCTGGCCTTTAAGATGTACTCAAATATGGTTATGTTTGCACAAGACCGGGACTGGATCATTCTCATGCCGCAGTGCTTCTGAAGGAATGCTCAGAATGTGTGTGTGTGTGTGGGGGTCTGCCTGTATTGTTTTGTGTGTGATCGTTTGTATGTGTGTGTACATTTCAGATGTAGGCTGTGCATATGTTTCCATCACTGTTTGTACATGGGAGGCATTATGCACTCTAAACAGCATCCTGGGTTTTCCAGCCATAGTTTAGGCGCTGACAGGACTGTATATTTTGGCGCCATGACAACCAAACTCTCCAGCACAACCACTTATGCATGATGTTCACAACCAACACAGTCTTCAGTACAGACTTTTTCCCAGGGACAGAGTGATCTGGCACAGGGGATGTATTTATGTATGCAAATGACATTAAGCCATTCCCTTTTTGTACAGATTGGGGAAAAAGCAGACTTCTTGAACAAATCAGCCTTGAAAAGGTGAGCTGTTTTATAGTGGTGTGTTTTCCCTTCACAGAACCAGTGAAAGCCTTATAAAGAGTATTCCAAATAATCAGTGCACAGAGAAAAGAAAAGAGAAAAAACTGTATATTTACAGTGGAAATGTGTCTGAATAACCCCTTTAAAATACAAATATATAATGTACTGTCAACTGTGAAACAGACTCACTCTGTCTGGTAAATTCTGCAGCACGGCCAGACCGTCACATACTCCAATAGTCTCTAAGATCGGCAACAGAATGGAACAGTATGCCTCGGCCATACAGGTGATAACACTGCCCGTTGCACTCTCATTCAGTAGCCCAGTCCCCAGTACTTTTAACTACTGTACCCGCCTGAGGAAATGCACTTATCAGAAAAAATCAGTTATTAAAGCTTTTATCATACACTTGCTTTTAATGTCATCTTTATCTGTTACATTAATTATTATTATTGGTTACATTACTTTACATTCATTGTTTTATCGGTTTTATATTAGTTTTACCTGAAGTGATTTTTTTATTGTCTTTAATTGGCTTGATTAATTGTACTTAATTTACTGTTCTATTGCTTTCAAAGTACAAAATCCATGAAAAGTAAAAGGAGTTTGCCTGTAAAAGCACTTTGCTTTTAAAGACGCTCTATAAGTACAGTATATTATTATGTATCCACAGTTTGATCTACTGTATGTGTGCGTGTGTGTGTGTGTGTGTGTGTGTGTTCCTAACTGTAAGGTCAACTCTGTTTCCACAGGGAAACAAGGACGTCAAGTCCCCAAAGTCTCCTGTGCCAGATATCCCTACCGGCGGGGCACGAAGCATTAAAAACATGTGGGAGAAGGGCAACATCAGCAGCTCCTCTGAAGCCAGCCCAGCCCCAGCTAACAAAGTGAGAGTGAGACAGACCACGGAACACAGTGAGAACGGCAGAGTAAGATGGGATCGCTAAGGAGTGGTGGTTTGCTTTGTTTGGGTTGTTCCATTAGGATGTTGCCAGCATCAAAGTGGGTGTGGCAGGGCGAGTCAATAGTTGGATGGCAAAGCCTGCAGAAGCAGAGAAGACAGCACCGGCACCGGCACCAGCACCAGCCAAACCAGCAGTAAGTCAAGATATACAGTACACACACAAGAGCATTATTCAAAGTTTAGTTTTGAAGGTTTTGCCCTCCCATAAGCTCTTATGAGAATGTGTGCTTTAACAATGCCTTTGTTGCGCACTCATAGCCTGCCATGGTTGTTCACATTTTAAAGCCCCTTCCAGCGTTAATTCACTTACAATTCATCATCCCACGTTTGGTGGCAGCTGGCTGGGTTATTGGTGGTCTAGCGACACCACTTGGACGAGGCCTGAAACAGCATTAACCAGCGGTAACACCATTCTTCCAAACCAAGTCTGGCTTGGCATTTTATCATTTGAAATTCTTTATGATTCAGTTTGTATAGATAATAATTTAGTGGTCATCTGATAAAACGATGACATGCATACTGTTCCACACAAGAGTCCACGTAATAAATGGTGCTCCAAAAGAGCCTATTAAGCCCCTATGAGCAATAATTAGCGGATATTTTGAGCTTATCTTACAACTCTTATATGCTCTAATCAACAAATATTTCTATAGTAAGATTGTACTGTAGTAAGTTAATATGCCTGTCTCCATGCCACATAAGGACATATTGTATAGGTTAAGGTCAGCGTGACATCACACTTGGCCATTAGCTTCTATGTGCCTTCTGAGATCTCCTTTATATAAGGGTGACACCTGACTATTTTCATTATTTCACACACTATTGCTATTTTGACGACAAGCGTTACATTTCTGGACAGTACTATCATTTGGAAAATGTGTTCCTATAACACTAGTTTTTCATAAAACAAGTCCAAACACGGGGACACTGTCTGAATGATATGACATTGTTCTGACTTGATATTTATGAGGAAGATATCTTTAGTCTTCAATGTCTTTGAAGTTGTTAACCATACCGTTACTAATGCAGCAACACTTACCCCTCATGGGGACAGGTTGTACTACAATTTACTACTTACTACTTACCTTACAGATGCTTAAAGAACTGCTAATATCTACAGTATTTTCAGTCTTTATTTTTTCCACTATATTTAATTCACTTTTGCTTTATTTTGCTAACTGAAATTGCACTTATCTCTCTGCATTCCTCTTCAGCTTGTCCTCCTTATGGACATTCCCTTCTTCTTTCCTTAATCCTCACGTGTGAAAAGGTACCACACTGTATACCGTATGGTGTAGTTGGAACAGAAATGGTCATTCAACACATGGGTGTCAGAATACCTCAGTAGGTGACTGACTGTTTTTGCTGGACAAGACTATTTGTGTTATGGGCCGTGACTTCAAATGCAAGTCATACCCTAATGCTTGTTATAGGATGTGAAACCTGGTGACATTGGCAGCAAGCGAGGCCTATGGGAAACCAAGAAAACCTCAACCCCAGCCAAGGTAAAAATCCCACAAGAGCTAAGAGGATTTCCAGTGTTAATGTTTTAATACCCTTATACCCTTGTGACAACATGTGGGCCTTTTATTTTATTCAGTCTACCTAATGGATGGGTGCGAGAGGTAACTTTTACAACTGTGGCTAAAAAAGACAACCTGCTTCACTAGACACTTATATTTGCAGTGAGCGCACATCTTTCATAAGTCACCTACTGTATACCTACTATATTCATTCACCGTGTGTTGTGGCCACCGTGATTGAAGTTACTTATCCTTCAATTATGACAGTTGTAAACCATAATGAAACTATTACTGTACATGTGAATTTAGGATTAGTTAATCATCTACAGTAACATTAAAAATTGTTATATATGATAAATTGCTAAATTGAAATTAAATTACCCCTAGTCATCCCAAAATGCGTTCATCATTCTACCTGTTACATGCTTGACGCAGTCGATTTTGTTCATGTCTATCATTAGACTTAAGGACGTGATTAGCTGCGATATGGGATCTATGTTCCATTGACATAGTGTTCTATTAAGGCATACAAGATGTCTTGGCTGCACTACACATAAATAGTGATAGTGAATACATAGAATCTAATCTGAGATCATGTTTTAATGCATACAGCATTTTACATCAAGCAGCTGGCATCTCCAAAAAGTTTTTGGTGAAGGATTTTGCAATTTCTTTCTTCTTTTGGCATCGTTTTTTGTGTGTGCTTCTGAATTTGTGTGAAATATGTTGACAGTATTTTAAAATTGGGTTTGGAACCTTTTAGGTCTCTTCCCTGAAGAATATCCCTTATTTTTATTTCTTAGGTTTGGGAGTGGGAGAGGGAGTTAAGAGAAAAAACGCAAAATCTTTCTAAAATGTCTTCTGTGCCTCCTTCATCTCTTTTACAGGTACCAATGGGAGGCAAGAACAAGTTTGTTTCAAATAGTAAGTATTTTATAGTTATTGAATGTAAACACACACGTTTATTCTGGTTAAAAATCCCAGAGAAGAGATTATTTACTTAAAATCAGTCTCTTAATTATGTGAATGGACCTCCTTCATATTGCCCCACAGAACCATTGGGCCCCTTGTAAATGCTACATCACGCCAATCTTCCTTTGTGCCAGGCTAGCTGCTCACCATAAATCAAATCTGCTGCTTGAGATTTTGGAACATGGGTTCAGCCCCGTGGCATTGTGGTCTATATTTAAAAAAGGCTAACCATGACCTTGTTTCCCATTATAAAGAACCTTCTAAACTCTCGGGATTGCTGTTGTGACTTTGAACTGCGTAGCTCAGCCAGTGGCACCTGGGCTGTCCAATAGCGCGCAGCGTGTCAGCAAGATGTTGGACATACCAGAGTGCAGCTGCTTGATTTTCACATTACGTTCATCTGCATGGGAGGATTACTACCCGTTTAGATAGCAAAGCAGCCCTGCTCACAAGGCTTATTCACTCTTGGCTAATGCTAAAGACCCTCAAGGCTGCTGGAAGACTTACGGTAGTAGTGGCGTCAATGTTTGCCCCCCTGCAGCTCTCAATGAATGTCAGTTTAAAGCCCTGCTACTAGAAACTGGTGCTAGAATAATTGGAATGGAAATGTGTTAGTGCCTTATGGTGTCAGCCTCAACCCGAAATAGTGCTCCTCATTTGTAAACTCAATTCTTTATCAGAAATAGACTCCTGGAGAATGAAGCAAAGGGCAAGTGACAATGTTACTGCTTTCAGTCACTCAGAGTGCCACCAGGGCTAACTGTATAGTACTGTATATAACAACAATTATACACACACACACACCCACTGTATGTTCAAAAAAGTTAGTTTGACAAACAGCACTTCCTTTACTGTATATTAACGCCCCATAAACTTGAATAGGCTACAATACTTTTGTTAGAGACATTGACTGATGACCAGACATCTGTGTGTCTTCTCCCAGCAGGCGTAAGGCCATAACCACCAACCTCCCATTCATGAAAGCATTACCTGACCAAATTCACGATTCTCCTGTGTGTCAGCACTGTGTGTCATCCTGTGTTGCATATTATACAGCAGCACAAACGTCTCAGCAGAGAAGTCATGGAAGATGTGGACCGAGAGGCTACACCACTTTATTGCTTTCAAAGGCACGCTATGCTAACTGTACACTAAATCTGGGTATTTTGACATTTTGTGGTCAATTTTAAACAATATGAACTAATTGTGTGCAAACCAGACTTACTTTGTATCTCTATAGTGAAATATGTTAAACAGTTGATGCATTGAATGGTCTCGCGAGGCTAATAGGTTTTAGGAGTGTCATTTTCTATTTGTAACATTGGTATATTAAACACTACATTAAACATTACATGTCTAATGTAGCGATACATAATGTGTTTCTAGTGTTTTTATTTATTTTTTTTTTTTACATAATTGATATAATTGCAAAATCCAGAATGGTGGTCAACTGTTGTTTTCGCCATGCTATCTTGAAATTAGTATTTTTCCCTATTCCAGGACATACTGTATTTATGTTTTGCTTAAATGTACACTGCCTGTAATGTCATACTCACTAATATGTATTCGCATGTTAGTTTTAGAGTTTATTGTGTACACAATGACACAATGTTATTCTATGTAATGCCATTTTGCTGTGTCACAGCTGATTATGTAGCCTACTGCAGACAGATATTAGGCTGGATGGATGGGGTGCTTTGCTTGTAAATAATTACCGTTTCTGTTGAATAGCTGCCTGCCATAACACACATAGTGCCAGAGATACAGTAAATTCTGCCAACAGTTCACGTAATACAGTATCTCCTACATGGAGGAGATTGCCTGTTTGACATCTGGCAATACGACAGTCACATCTTATAGGCAAATTGTTTAGTTTTTTCAAACAAGAAGGCATCATTTCAATTTTCTGCAAAAATATAATTAGTACATTTTAGAGCTGGATTTTCAATTGCAATAACAAAAAGCATTTTTAAAACAAAGGAAATGTGCACCATAATGTAAGGCTTGTATACTCTAATGTTTCCCCTTGAAAGATTCCAAGTCAGATATGCTTTATTAATTAATCTCGGTGAATGCTGTTTTGATATGCATATTATTGAATTTTGAATGTGGGGGTGTGCTTGCTTCAGCAAATAAAAATCCTTGAAAATATATATATATATTGTTGCTTATTTTGCTTTTTTTGCTATATTGCTTTATTAGCAAAAAATGGTGTGGTCAACTTAAAGACAGGAAATCATGTATTGTGGAAAGTAAGTTGATGACCTGAACATCCCTAGATCATTTGAATTGTTTTTGTTTTTGTTAAGGATGGCTCTAGCTGCTGCCCAGCCATCTAACAATAGACAAGGTCTCCGCTATGCTTCCGAGCCATAGGGTGTTGCAGTCACATGAGTATGAAGGGCTGGGCTATGTATCCTTCCCTTGACACCCAAAGCTGAACCAATTTGAATTTTAAACCTTATACCATTGAAGACTGCCCCTTTACCCCACTATATTGAGCTCTCTTTCTTTATCTTCTATCTCTATCTGGATAAACGGTAAGGGATTTATATTGTAACTGTTGGCAATGAGGTATAGTTGACTCATACTTTGTATTAAGTTTATTATCTGTAGCCAAAATATGAGAAAGGATTTCCTTCACAATGTTGGCTGAAACCATGTCTCGTTTGTAGAATATTTCTTACAGCTTCATACAATTCAACAAATGACAAAGATGCTATAGCTTGTCAGTAATGTAATGCCTATGTGAAACACTAGGCCTACATATATAGCCTTTAGCCTGACAGTAATATCCCATATATTTGAATTGAAAATGGTTTGCTCTATGGCCACTGCAGTTATAGCCTACAATTGAGATGCAGATTTGTTATTTATAAATAATAAATTAAGAGATGGGATTTGCATGTAAAAGATGACAAAGCAATTAGTTTTACACATAAGAATTTGAATATTCTTCTTAATAAAAACTACCCAATTGCCTCATACAGAAAGGATAATAACAATGACAGTGATCACTTGGGTGATGTGTCCCATCTAGAATGTATGGTGTTTACAAATTGACCTCTCTAAAAATAATCTAACAGGGTTTCATTTTCCAGGGGTCACAAAAAACAAAATGTCTGACACAGAGGAGGTCATGGATGAAGATGTGCAGTATGTTACATAATATTTATATGTGTTTACACTTTATATTTAAGATAAAAATGTTTTTGTTTTGTATAAGTAATTGTGTTATATAATACTCATCACGTTTTTCATCTAATTTTGCATATTACTTTTTAACAACGCTGTTGCCGGTGAAGAGAGGAGGAAGGTAAGATAGCTCCGTATGTCTGAAATATTTCTATATATTTTATTCAAGTTCTGTACTCATTTATTATCTTATTAAATCAAACCGTCAGTGCAAGAAGAGGCATCAGGTAAGAAAAACATAGTGTGCTTATTATAGCCCACTGTTTTAACATCTTAATGTTAGCAGTTTAGCAAGTGTCTAGATAATTGATGGATAATTTCCTACACCAGTTGTTAATGTGACACCTATTTTTTTTCCATCTCCTAGATGAGTCCAAACATAAACCAAAGTGAGTGGCTTGCTGTCATTAGAGGCTGTATATGTTGTCCCTGGTGGATCACATAATAATTCATAATAATTACTAATTCACACCCACAGGTTTATGACTAATATCACCGTCCCAAAGATCCCTGATGGTGATAAAGTGGATTTTGATGTGAGTTCACCATAACAGCATGAAATGCACCCAAAACCACACACAGGCAAATACCATACAAGCATAACTCCTAAAGTGTCTTCTTGCGTTGTGCAGGACATCCACAGGAAGCGCCAAGAGAAGGACCTGTCTGAGCTGCAGTCTCTGATTGAAGCGCACTTCATCCAGAGGAAGAAAGAGGAAGAGGAGCTCCTTGCCCTCGTCAACAGAATTGTGAGTGTCAATTGTTTTGTCTGTATTAACAACAACAGTGGTCAGACCACTGCTGTTGTTGATACAATTAATGTGGTCTCAATGTCCACATTTCACCACTTACTGTATTACATGTTGTGTTGCTAGAATACGTGACAGGGCGGGGTTACATAGACATTGATGTTTTGGTTTCCTGAGTGACGTTCACTCCTCTCTACCCCTGCATGGCTCACACTGTTCTCTACCCCTCCTCCTGCCCTCACACATCATTTTGTGGACCGCTGTTTGAAATGGCCCTGTGTGGGCGCTATACTATAACTATAATGTAACACAATTGAGTAGTGTACCTTTACACTTACATAAACCCTAAAATCACAAACCTCATTACACAACACCTTACTATAGCCATTAATTAAGTAGCTGTTTGTTTTCAATCCTTCTAATCCTAAGAGGCTCCCCTCAAACAGTCAGTGACCTCCCCGGGATACTATTCAGAGTTTCAGACCCCTCTCATAGTATTACAACGACAATACTACGCGCATGCGTGTGTGTGTGTGTGCGCAGGAGAAGCGACGTGCTGAGAGAGCCGATCAGCAGAGGATCAGGGCTGAGAGGGAAAAGGAAAGGCAGGCCCGACTGGCAGTAAGTCACCCTACAGACGTCTGTGGTGCGTGTGAACCCCAGACAGCAGCGATGCAGTCGGTCAAATACTACTGCTCTCTGTCGAAACACAGGAGGAGAAGGAGAGGAAGGAGCAGGAGGAGCAGCGGAAGAAACAGGACGATGATTTCAAGAAGAAGAAGGTCCTCACAAATATCACTCACCAAAAGGTAATTCAACGAGATCAGGCTTGGTCAAGCAACACAGGATCACGTTTTACTTTTCATTTATATTAATATTGGAATAGTCTTCCCTGGACCCAGTGAAATCAAAAGCAGAACATGGGACTCCTGCATCCACTGATACTATTGTCTGTATACTGGATAGTAGAATGGGGTTAAATATACCAGAGCAGGGAACGTAATTGGGCTAGCAATGTTTTCAATTCTAATTTTAAATATGTTAGAATCTGATACTTTCATCATGTTAACGTACAATTCCATCTTGCCAAAGTGACCACAAAGTCACATAAGCCATTCACTTTCCAACTGATTTCAAAATTGACGTCGGTGTAATGCTGTTTCACAGAATGACAACAGAAAGGGTGCCAAGAAACAGACAGAGAGGGAGAAGAAAAAGATGATCTTGGCTGACCGCAAGAAACCCCTCAATATTGATCATCTAAACGAGAACAAACTCAAGTATGTCTCCGTCTCTACAGCCCTATCATGTATTGTGACAATGATAAGAGTGGGGTTCTAGTGGTATTGTAATGGGTGTAGATATTCCAAGCCATTGTTATGGTATGTGGCTCGCTGTGCTCAGGGAGAAGGCCAACGAGCTGTGGCAATGGATGATGGAGCTGGAGGCTGAGAAGTTTGACCTCACCGATAAACTCAAAAGGCAGAAATATGACGTAAGTCACCCAGAGTACATCAGGGTTGTTTGCATTGCAATGGAAACCGGACTAATGGAGGATTTATGATCAAACAAAACACTACGTTATTTATGTGTAGTCTAATCTGTATTAAGAGTTTTGTCTCATAAATGTTGCTATTAGTACTGTGCCTGAGAAGGTCAAAGGTAAGCTTAAATGTTTGGTCAAAAATATACTCCAGGTTCACGGCTTCTTTTGGTAGGCCTCCTCTGGTTTTTAAGGCTTGAAATGTGCAGTTTACAGTGCTTAGCTTATACGTGTCCTTACAGATTAACCAGCTTCTTGCTCGAGTCCAGGACCACCAAAGGTAAGAAAACTATTATTTTATCAACAGAATATAGTCTGATATAGTCTACTTTGTTCAATAAAATGTACCCATCTGCAATCATCTATATTTACTCCATTTCAAGCATTAGCTGCATCTTCTAGTTATCCACGTTTCATATGTGCTGCTAAATTTAATCTCCATTAGTCATCTCCATTTAATAAAAAAAAATCTGTCGTGATCATTAACAAACGAAAAAAACAAACAAAGTCCAAACGGAGTCCAAGCTTTTATTTGCACATATTTATGAAATACTAAAGCAAAACTACTTAAATCCAAACAAACTCATGGCTCTGACCCTCCCTAGGCTTAACATATCCATCCACTTGTTTTACATTAGCCTACATATTTATCAACTGTTCTGTTCTGTTCCATTCTGTTTACTGTATAGGTTTAACAGGCATTACATGTTGCTTCTAACCAGCAGTGTGCTGCTTGCTTTGATAACCTATTGCTATACCAAAGGAAATGTAACAGAATAAGTAAGTGGTCAGTGCAAATTGTGTTATGGTCTGAAATTGCAGTGGTATAAGCAAAAATATTCCATAAAAATGATGTTGCTGAAGTTTAATTACAAGTGGTAAACATAAACAATGCTTTTAAAAGTAAACCAGGAAAATATTTAAATTGTACTGTTACTGCCTAATTTGAGTCATTGGGAAATACATTTTAGTGCAACATAACAGCAACCCCGAATTTTGAAAAAGGTCTTGATCAGACAGGCCAGATATAATACCCTGTTAACCAGTTTGCACTGACAAACTGATAAACTACAATGAACCATAACACCAATATGGTACATTCACCACTGAATCCATCTGAGCTGCAATTGAATGACCTCCACTAATGTAGGCCGACTGCAACATGTGGTGACTTTAAACATTTCCTGCACCCTTTCAGTGCCAAAGGTCGTGGCAAGGGCAAAATGGGCGGCAGGCTGAGGTAAACAAGCTACCAGAAATACCCATCCATCCCTATGGGGCAAGCCATGAAGCCAGGGATCATCAATCTGTTACATTTGTGTATTCATTTTTTTTGTGTTAGGCTCCATGTCAAACTTCAGTCTATATAGCCAATAAACATATCTTTCATTCTATGCAGTTTGGTTCATTTGCTTGCAGTTTGATTTTAACATACAAAAAGTCAAACTATCAATATAACACAATGTAGTATTTCTAAAATGACTTACAGAACTTGCAAAATCGTTAAATTAAATGTATATGGCATCTAGAACTTCTCATAACGTAGACAACACAAATATCTAAAGGAAGTGCATTTCGCTGTGGAAATTAGTCTTTTACATTACCTATACATCACTGACACAAAGAACAAATGAGCATGATAAAAGACAGCACATAGATATTGCAGCATCACCACTACCTTTAATTTAAATCTATAATAAGAAATAACAGTGCTCAATATTACATTATTTCCAAATACTTACATATGAAATATAGACTTATTTGGAACAAAAGCTTGCGTGTGTTGCGAGGGTGGTGACAGCTGAGAGAAAGATATGTCCTGCCACTCACATGAGTCCGTAAAATAATATTTGGATTGTACACATATTGACACCAGTGCATAACGTTGCTTGTCTCTGGGTTCTGAGACAGTGAGACAGTTTAGTGGGGGTACTTGGAGGATTGGGGTTGATATGGGGTGTACCAAATAGATTGAAGGAAAGGGGAACCCAACCTTACCATAGGTGGGTTTCTCTGATCTCTGCTATCACCTGGTTGGCTTTCTGCAATGCCTGGGAAGTGGGATGGAAACAAGAGTGTCAATACACTTGCAGCGGCAAATCAACGTTAGCACACAGGGCAATGATGAGGATATGCATCTTTAAAAGTTAGCTTCGTGTACCATGTACCACTAATCATGTGAATCTACTCAAAATAAGAGTCTAAAGAGCTGATGTAGCGATGTCATAACCCAAACTCACTGTGTATGTAGCCCTATTAGAATACAATCTAGCTCAGGGACTGGTTTACATGCAGGCAGCTACCTTGAGCATGTCCGCGGCTTCATTGCGTCTCTGAGCCATGTCCTCTGACTCTGTGAGCAGGTCGTCCAGCAGGCCCGCCTTATACAGCTGCCCCACCAGCTCGCTCTGCAGGCAGTCTTTCACGTGGTTCACCAGGAAGTGCATCACAGCCTTGGGTACGCTGAGGGGGAGGAGGTGAAAGGAGAGGCGGAGAAACACAGACATTGTCGTCAACATTCCAGGGGGTCGTGGGTCAAACCGTATCGGAACCACTGCTGGACATATGAAGGCATACACACCTGTCCTGGATGTTTTTCCGTACTATGAGGAAGTAGGACTTGATGAGCCTCTCGATCACCTCACAGTCCCTCTGTTCCCTGGATGACAGCTTCCTGGTTATTGGCACAGGCTGCTAGGGAGAGAGAAACTCATCGGGTGCTCAGCTTGAAAGGCAATACGCTAATACCAAATTCTAAGTGGTTGGGAGTCCAAACTAAAAGATAAAGAGCATGTTGCTGCACCTTGGAACTTTACTGAATGAGTTTTGCTGCTACTGTATGTATGACTGTACAATAGAGTAAAGATTAACAACTGCTGGTTTATTAAAGCCTTTTCATTGGCGGTTCAGTTGTACAAGCAGAGGTGCGTACAAATTCGAACGCGTTTACATTTCATTAAAAATGTTTATGAAAACCATTTCAAAATGGAAAATGTTAACTGCACACCTTAGTGAGGCATCCATGTGTTCACAGATAACTACTTCCTCCGACTGCGTGTTCGCAAACGTTCGCAGCAAACCGTTTGAACACATTCGCCTGTGTTTGCCAATTTTAAACGGTGTGTTTAAACGGCCTCAAAAAAAGTGTACAAGAACATTGGTCCATGTGCTTTCTGTACAAAGTACGATTTACTTACTAAAAGTGTCGACAATTTGACCTAAACTGCAAAGGGCCAGATTGTAGCTCTGTGACTGTAAATACGTTTGAGGGCCAATAAAACAGAGATGGACCTATTGGCTTCCTGTACCCACCACATCAAGCAGATTGACCGCGTAGCCCTTCTGTGGGCTGGAAGGGTGGGAGGGGTGGCCCGTGGCCTTGTCCACGGGCATACCGTCCTCCCCCTTCTTCAGCATGCCCCTCCAGTTCCCTGTTCCGCTGTCTGTCTGCTCGCTGACAGAGCCTCTCTGGAAGTCACCTGCGGCTCCCTGCATGACCAGGGGAGAGGAGGGGTGTCTGTACGGTGTGCACTTACATGAGTGGGCCATGCTGGCATTGGCGAGGATTAAAAGCAGCACTACTAATAAAAGTGGAATAGTGAGACGTCTGAAGCGCAGTGATATTCTCTCACACACACGCGCATGCGCACGCACACAACATATGCAGCGTTCATCCCGATATAGAACTGAGCGCGTAGAAGGTGTGGTGGGGGAAGAGGCATGAACAGACAGCTCGGACGACGAGATCAATTACATGCGAGTTTTATAAGGCTGTGTACATAGAGCGTTGTGGTTCCATTACAAAGTGAATCACGTCCTCCTAGCTTATTATAGAACACAGCATGCAGAAAGCATGAGACACTGGAGGGACTTAGACGGGGGAGACAGACGAGAGAAAGGTCAAAAGGTCTTAGGGTTATACAGAGTGAACTCTGCCCTGCATGTCTTGGCGCTGTAGTGGATTTTAAGCAAGTCTGATTGGGTGAGATAACGGTATGTAGACCAATCGTATTTAAGGAAGTTTGATGGAAAATAATTAGCAATGCCTTCATGATATATGCTTTTGAATCGAGGGGTTCCAGACTGATGTCTGTGGTAAAGTCAGCCTGTAGCTTGTGGGGTCAGGATGGTTATCAGGAGGCTACAGGACAAGGAAGGGGACACACACACTGGGTATAGAGTCTATGAGCACCCCAGCAGCAGGCAGTGACCGGATGAAACACACCTTAGGGGTCTCCCTCTCAGGGGCAGAATGCTCACTAGGGCAGACAGACTGCCCACCCGGGCCTTTATTAAGGGACTAGAGAGGGACACAAGGGATTGGGGAGGGGTGTAAGTGTAGGGAATAATCTGTGTGTCTAGAGCAGAGTGTTTTAAGTGTGTGAAGACATTAGCTTCACAACTGTACCTTGTCTCTGGGGACAGCAGAGGGTAGATCTCTCATTCGGTTTCGCCTCTGCTCCTACGGAGGGAAGGACAGCAATAAGAACACAATATTCACAACTACTCCGGCTCCGGCCTTCAGAAACGCACTTTTCAAATATTAAAAGGCAGGGTCAGTCATTCTCCAGAACGCCTGCTAACTTGGAGCTCAAATCAAAACAGCATCGCTCCGCTGTCTCAAAACATAGAAATGCATTGTGAAGCAAAGCGTAGTGACACGGCTTTATTGAGATACAAGCGGTGTTCGCCTCTTTGTTTATGTTACTATTTACAGATCCAGGGCTGTGTAGAAGTATCAGGTTATTTATTCAACATGCACAGAGAACGGTAAGATAGCGAAATACGAGGAGAAATATGTTGAATTTGACAAAACGTGTATTCGCTTAGGATTAGCTTGCACTACCTTACTACACCTTTAATGCAAGCAAGTGTTATGATAGAGGGGCAACTACCAGACATGCCTACTCTGGGTATAAACAAAAGGATACAAAGAAATCACCACACTCCACAATGCAATCAGCCTCCACTCAATTCACCTGTGGCTGCTTGTGTGTGCGCGCGTGAAGAGAAGACCATCTCTTACCTCTATGTTGTTATTCATGAGACCACAGGCATCAGCAAAGTCAGGGTGCTTGGTGTTGATATAGGCGAGCTCGATGGCAACCAGGTTGTGGACCTGTAAGGTGAAGGACTCCGGCATTCAGACAAGTCATGTGGAGAGGGATGTTGCACATGACAGCGGGTGGTAATAGTGAACGGTTTCCCTAACCATTTCGTTGGTGACTGGCAGTCTTTTCCTGAGCAGGGATGTCATGACTTCCACTATGGCGTCATGGAGCTTGGGAAACCGGAGCAATTCCTGAAAACAATAGCAATTAATCTCCGTTTAATACAGTATATTTGGGATACAATCCATCTTAGGAAAAACTTCAGCTGACCGCTGATTGGCCAACTGTTTTCTACCCGGTCGACAAATGTTTTTGAATTGAGGTGTTCCACTCTGATACAAAATTAAACTGGAGCTCCGACAATCTGGATCGTAAAGGTGCTTTTATTGTCACATACATGTTGCGAAATTCATCCTCTGCATTTAACCCATCCCTCAAGGGAGCAGTGGGCAGCCGCTGTGCAGCGCCCGGGGACCAACTCCAGATAGGAGCCAGTGTCACATGACACTGGCTGAAGGGTGAACCTGACATGTTTTTAGATTAGGTTTTTATGTAGTAAGAGACTCACACCTGCTCCTTTAATGCTTGTAACTGTATTTACCATAACTGTCTTTGGATAAAAGAGTCTGCTAAGCAACCCAATTCATTGGAACAGCACCATCATACTCGTCAGCACCAGAGAGTCTATACTGCCTTCTAGCATGGCCCACCTGTGTACTGTAGTTGCTGCAGTGCTGGATGATCCTCTGCATCTCTTCATGAACCAGCTCCACACAGCGCAGGCTGGGTTCCTCCAGACGCTTCACCTGCCTCTTCACCAGCAGCTCGAAAGACACCTCAGGGACGAATAAAGCAGGTCTTGGGCCCTACACACACACACAATCATAACTATCCAAGAGTATCTCACAAGGTTGCCGTTTCAGGAAGAATGCATGACTCCCTTTTCATCCAGAACCTACCGTTGCATTTCTGATTGCTGTGAGAACATCTATGGTTGTCAGGCCACCCAGAGGGTCTACTGACTCCAATGTGCGACCAAATGTTTCATGGAAAATATAACAGATTCTAGCGCCACCACATCTGAGAAAAACAGGCAGAATTGTCATTCTGAACTTGGGAATGGCGCCCCTTGGTGGTGTATCAAGGTACATGCAGCAGTTATGCAGCTGGCTTAACTCACAGTTCAGCTGTCTCGATGTACTTGGCAGTGCCCTCTATGGTATGGCAGTATTCTGCAGCGAATTTGGTGATAAGCTGTAGCAAGGTGGAGCTCTTGTCTTCTACAGGTTCCCCATAGCCGTTCAGCAGGGACTGATATTGGGCTGCCAACACATTGATCCTAGTCTTCAACTCCGGTAGGCAGTCTCTGATGTGATGCATTAGTAACCTATCACAGGGAGGGACAAAATAGCTTTAAAACGTTACACAGTGGAAGACATTTCAGAGGTTCAATGTTGCACTGTGCCAGAATACCAAACAGGAGAGAATAAATTAATTGTAAATTAATGAATAATAAAAATGAAAATGCAACCTTCCACCCCCATACCTGTTCAACGTCCTGGTCAGGTATTTGGTTCCGTTTCTGTTTGCTAGTGAAGGGTACTTCTTCTGTAAGAAGGTGTGTTCATCGTGGATTGCATCTGATACAGGCTTCTTGTTGTTAATGTCCAACTGGCTCCTAAAATAACCAAATAAACTATATTAATGACTGTGCTATCATTCATCTGGTGTAGCATTTCTGACTGCATCAGCAGCACCAACTCTAATCACCACTGTGATTTAGCAGTGAGGCCAACAGAACCGACCTGTTGACCACTCCAATGAGGCCCAGTTTGACAGGGATAACCCGTCCCATTAGTACATCCATGGCATCTGTCCCAGCATCCATCAGGTCTAGCTTGGTCACCACTGCTAATGTTCTCCTACCTACACACAAACACACACGTCTGTAGAAATCAGAGCGCACTGCCCCCACCCCCCAATCAAGCTCTGAACACTAAAAGTGAGAGTTAGGTCGCGTTAGGACGCTTTGGTTGCTTTGATATAGAATCTCCATGGGAATTCATATGTTGCATGTGTTATCAACAAATTATTTCATTTGTAATATTCTATACATTATTTTTCGTGTTAGTATTGTTGTGGTAGTCCGGGGATATCATCTGACTATCAACTTCTCCATTGTTGCTGTCGTTATGTGCAAGAAGTAAGATGTGGCGGTTGCTCCTAGTATTTGTCCTGCCCCTTCACCGCTGCAATTGAACGGCCGGGAAAACAGTGACAGTGATGCTTTCACCCAAAGTTTAACATGTTTCTACGCTCAGCATGAAATAAACGCTCAGCGCGTGGAGAAAAACACTTTGCGCCACACTGCCTCCTGCCGTTTTTAGAAGTCTGGAAAAACGCAGCGCTCCCATTGAAATCAATTGAAAAATAACTCTGGCCTGGCGTGAGAAAGAAAAAACGCTTTGGTGAACGCGGGGCTTTAGCTGATGTGTGAGAACTGATGATGACGACGACAAGGATACCATTTACCATCTGGGTCAACTTCCCGGGCCACCTTTAAAGCCTCTGAGGTGGCCATGTCTGTGTTGGCAGCAGTCACAGCCAGGATGATGCAGTTGGGGTTGGAGATGTACTTCAAGATCAGCTCTCTGATCTGGATCTCAATGTCTTTAGGCTGGTCTCCAACTGGAACCTGTATCACACAATGGCATAGAACGTAAACACACACACACCCCCCCCCGCCCCCTCTGGAAGTGAGGTTTGGGAGGCAGTTTGCGATGCATGGAAAAAAAACTGTCTGTACCTTTGTTATGCCAGGGAGATCCACCAATGTAAGGTTCACTACAAGTGGTGAGAAGACCTTCAAGTGAATGGGCTCATCACTAATGCCCTATTGGAAGGAATACAAAATGAGGTTACACTTCTTACCCTTATGTTTCATTGTGCATTATTGGATAGTTTTGGTGTCTTAATCCAATGCTTTGCCTTCACAAAATACACATTACACACAGGTGTAAGTTGCATACCTTGTTATTGCCAGATATTCTATCAGTTTCAGCTTCAATTTCCTGCCTGATTTCATCAAAGTCTGTGTAGATCTGAAAGGACAACCCAACAGTAAAGCACAATGTCTCGATGCGACCTCCCAGATGCTGTTTATTAGACATACGTGGTTGCAGCATTCACACTGTGACACTACTAGAAATCACAGCATGTAATTTACCATTTGGTAAATAGTAAATAGATTGCATAGGGTAGTGCGTTTAGAACCCACAGGACACTCAATGTACATCACTGCCTCATATTCACTCACACGTCAGCCATTAGGGTTAGGTGTCTTGGTCAAGGACACTTAGCCATAATCGGGAACTGGCAGTAAATCTGCCACTGGTGATCATATCACATTATCATACAGGCTATCGTCATCCTCAGAAAAAGATGGACATTTTTTCCTTGTAGCCACCATAAGGTATTGTATTCAATGAACAGTTTTTGTCATAATTGCATACAACAATAAGGCTGAAACAATCCTAATAATAGGATTAAAGCCCCACACTAAAACTTATTGAACTATATTCCCATGTGAGATATATGATACTGCATCTCTAAAATCATCCAATTACACCAGATGTGATTAAAAATGACACATAAGCATGTATATTGCATAAATATCTAAAACACATGCAAATCAATAAAGCAGAGTTAACATTGTGGCTTAGAGAGTAGACTATTGTTTTTAGACCATTAATTAAAATAAATAACTGCAATTTGGCGGTCATACCTTGTTTTTTGTGTGCAGAAATTTGCCCCACTCCTCTCCATCAATGCCTACAAAACCAGGGAAATTGTTTTGATTGCTTGAAAGATATAGTATGCGTGAGATGGCTGTTGTGATTATTCCAGTTAGTAATAATCACAACAATATACTCTCTTCCAGAGAGTATACAGTTCCCTAGGAGAGGGTGTCTGCTGCTTGGCTCAGATGGGATGGGATTGTTCACCAAAAGCTGAACAAAAAGCAATGTTTAAATGAGAAGCCTATGAAAGCTATTAATCACAGGCAAAACATTTATTTCAGATTAAATATCCAACCTGCATTATAATATTTAGTATAGTAATTTTACAGTAGATCATTTTTACACTTATTTATTGTAAAAGTGTCTTGAATAATCAATCTAACTGTTAACTGAAATAAATGCCTTTATTACGATAAAGGCACGACATGAATTACGATAAGACACATGGTTTGGCAGCTCAGGTTAATTGACCCAACACAGGATACAAAGCTAGTGGAGGAAAAAAAATGGTAAGCAGTTGAACAGAGACTGAAGAAATAAAGAAGGAAAAGGAAACCTCTAGAAAGGCGTCCATTTTTCCTGGAATTTGATTCTGCGGTTAGGGAGAGATGACAGGAGAGAATAGGGGTTAGCCTTCCCAACTGCAGGTCCTGTATGACCTTCTGCAAAAAAGCAGTCTTTTGTCATGCTATGTTATTCTAACAGAATAATAAAATGCTCATGGGATGTCTTCTAGAAGCACTAAAGCACAAATTGGTTTCTTTGTACTTTCTGTGACGACTGCATGATAGAGCTATAGAACTGTGGAGATAGTGTGTTGAAATACCATTTTATTTTTCCACTGAAAGTTTTCTCAATGTGAAAACAAAACAGTAAAGTCATAATGAAAAATTTTAGTTTATAAGTCAATGGCCAGTTGGGCGACATTCAGAAACACGTATAGCCGTAGTAGGGGTGCACGATTCTTGCAAAATGTGATATTGATCATGAAAATTGCAATATCGATATTAATTTAGAAATGTTTAAACATAAGTAAAAACAGAAGTTGTGTGTCTAAATCAAACACAACTAAGCCAAACAGTCAATATATAGCAAAAAAGCCAATATATTGCACTTCCTGCAATATTTTCGATATATTGCGATAACGATACTGAGTCGATATATTGTGCACCCCTATACTGTATATTGCTAAGCTAAGTTACTATTATAGCAAGCTTTTTTACAGCAGGCAAGAAGCGATAAGTCAGCCACACTTGGAACCAGTTGAGACTGAGGAAGGCTTTAACATTACCAGTCTCCTCAGTAGACTTCCTTCGGTCATCTGGGTCAATGTGCACCAACTGAAGTATGAGAGGCCGGCGGGTGACAACGCCAGTACCCCGTGGCAGAAGGTCTTTGCCAACCAGGCTCTCTAGCACAGAGCTCTTCCCACTACTCTATACACACAACAAAACATTTTCAAACCAAACTGAACAGGGGCCACATGTGTACATAGGGATGTCACGATACCATACATTTAGTAGTCGATACTAATATCAGTGAAATTCCACTATTCTCTATATCATTTTGATACCAGGGGGCAAAAAAAAAAGCAATATATATATATATATATATATATATATAAATTTTTGTTTTTCTTCTATATTTAGAATGAAATGGCTTAGGCATGATAATTGTATGACCAAAGTGGAAAAAGTTATTTAAGATAAAGTGATTATAATGCATTTCTATTGATTGATTGATTATTGGTAATCAATAAAGACGTCATTCATCAAAACAAGCCTTCAACAGCTAAGCCACATATTTGTAGAATCAGGAAAATGTCACTCTTCCTATTACTACAATTTGTAAATGCCTGATGACATTTCCTTATTCACATGCTTACTCTTTTACCACGGTGCCTAAATGTGGAAGGGAGCCTGGACGGAGGTACGAATGTGAATGTCTGTTGAATAGGAAACTGATTTCACCTCGGTGTTAAACCTTTGGTTGGCCTCACGTCTAAAACAATATTTGACGTCTAATAAATGTAAAGTAAGCCACTAGCCTACAGTACGGTACCGTACTCATTTTACACTGCGTACACAAACTAGCGAACATTACCTAAAAACTAGATGAGAACAAAAACACAGAAAAAAAACAATATGCTATGCACAAACCTTTTTCATTTGCTACGGCGGCAGTAGCTTATGTATTTACGGTCTACTGTGGTGTTTTGTTGTTAACAGCGTAACATCACCATTATGCAGTCGATTTTGTGGTAAAAGCTAGGAGTAATTCAATACATCAGTTCAGATCGTTTTGAAAAATAATGGAAATTAAAGCAACTTCAGCCTTAGTAGAGCTACACCAATAAATGTGGGCTAGACTACCGTACTTGTTAGCTTGCTATCATTACAGTTTCTTACCTGAGTTCCAACAACAGCAATCTGTGGCAACTGTATAATATCTGCCCCAACGGTATTAAACACATCTTGCAGTTTATTTATAACGGGTATAAGGGCCTCCATAGTCTTATTTGATATCTAATAAACAACCACCCTGCTAAAAACAAGTACAAAGTCATTCAATGTCCCTCAGCTAGGCGCTCTAGCTTCCAATCCAATCTGTACTAGTGAGCTACGCACAACATAATATAGGTGCATCTTGGGAGTAAGAGTTTTTTGAATACACCAGCAATATTAAAACTACATTTTCTACAGTCATTCCTTGACCCATAAAATGTATGCAATAACAATTTTCCAATATTTTTCAGAAACTACGATTAGTGAATATGTATGCATAAACATGTTTGAATGCACATTCTAGCGTTACAGGCAACTGTTGACTAATTCTGAAAACGTTTATTGAATCTTCCCGGGTGTTTTAAGGATAATCTAAGCATTATCCTTAAAACACCCGGGAATATTCTTTAGTACATAATTTTATAGTTATACACACACACTTGGACCTCAAACCATTACATATGTAAATTAAAGTGCTATTGTAGTCTTGAAAAACTTAATGTCAAAATTGTAACTAAAAATAACATGATTGCAAACCACACAATTGAGGGAATATGTTAAATATTGGACTATATTTTGCCTAGTGCTTATGGTTTAAGAGGTCAAATTCAAAGTAGTTTAAACACTTGAAGGTTAAATAAGCCAATATTTTTGTTGACATTGTTACCAATTTCCCCAACCATAAGCAAAACAGCTATTGTGCTCTACCTTTTGTGCCATTTCAATGCTCACAATAACAAACAATATGTAACAGAAACTACAAACAATACAAGGAAAATTTAACACATGGGTATAATAAAGTTAACTAAAACATAGATATCATGACAAATGTACACTAGCCTGTTGATAAAGAAACAAAGTAACATCAATCATCAAAAAGTAATTACATACTGACATAACATTGCCTATTTGCTTCATAAACAATACAAATCTAAAACCATAAGTGAAACAGCCAATTTACAATAACTTGGCAGTGACAATACCATAAAACAGCCCATGACATCAGATTTCAGCTAAATTAAATGAAAAACCTCTTGGTATCATTGATCTAGTCACCTCTCGGTGCTTGTTTCCAATATCAGCAGCGTTTGCACTTCAGTCACTTGTCAGTGAAAATAATTGACTAACTTTAAAGCATCTCAGTCACTTCTATATGCAACATCACGACCCAGTGCAGTCTGTGTATGTGGTCACCATATTACCTCTACGCTGTGTCACCGTCCTACAATGCTGTTTTGATGCACCCTGAAACCTGGGGTCAGCCTGCTTGGCATGCCTTTCAAAAGTGAACATCCGGTCCATTTCATCATAAATGTCTTCAAAGACACCGGCTCCAAAGCTACCCTGAAAGTGTCTCTTATGTCTACTGTGGGCCTCCTGGTGGGACCTGGAATGCTCGTCAAATTGTCTTCTGTGACGGGCATGTCTGTTTAGGCTGTAGATATCAAAGTCCTTGAACATGTCATCAAAGTTGAAAGGTTGGTGCACATTCTGCCTTGGTCTGCCTGGTGTGTCCGAGGGTCCAAACTGGTCGTACTCTGCTCTCATTTTCTCGTCTGATAAAGTTTCATATGCTGCAAATGAAAAAAGATCACTTTAAGATTATGTCCAAGTATCATCATTTATTCTTTAAAAACATTTGTATAAATTATTTTTTACATAGCACACAACCAATCGATCAATGAAATAGCTTTTTTCATACCTTCAGCGATTTCCCTGAACTTCATTTCAGCATCTGGACTCTTGTTCTTATCAGGGTGGTGCCTCATTGCAAGCTTGTGGAAAGCCTTTTTTATCTGACGTTCTGAAGCGTCTTTAGGTACTCCCAGAATATCATAATAGTTCTTTTTGGCCAGTATCAGCTCTGTTATCAATATGATACACACTGCAACTGCTATAGACGATTGTGCAGTTGCCATGGTAATGGTTCCCCTGTTTTAAAAATGATAAAATCTATTTAAATATCTAAAGCGACAATGTATGATTTTGTTCTTGTTACATTTTGGTGATGTACGTACATTGCAGTACTAAGCCTATACTTCAATTTAGCTGGATTATATTATCCATAATTATTAACTAATGTTTATTTATTTATTTTCTATAGTTCTCCTAAGGTTTTTCTAACTAAACACTGAAGGCATATTTTCATAAAATAAAAAAACACATACATAATAATATGAACAGAACACATATATGAACAGAAATTAAGCAAATAATTTAAGTCTTCGGTACGGTACCAGTAAGTACAGCATCACGTACCTTGTGGATACAACCAGTTGTTTGTTTTAATGTAGACTTACTTAATCGTAAAACAACATGATTATCGTTCATAAAATGTTATATTTCAAAGGTTTAATATCTGGATCAGAGCATCGTTTCGATTTCTTCTTCTGTGGATAATTACCGGTGGTGTTTTTTTTTGATAGCTTTGCAACATATTGCTGCACCCTATCGGTTAAGAATAGAAAATGCGTCATACATTATAATTACTAAAATGCCTATATTATCAGTATATTTTACGTGCAGTGTTTTTTTCAATACCATTAACATTTTTAAATATTATTTTAGTAAATTATGTTTCGGTATTTTTATTGGACACAGGCACATTACGATTATTTTAGGAAATGTAGTACCGGTATCACCGGAGAATACTGGAATGGCCACATACAAATTGCAATAGTTATTGATAAAAAAACATTTTCTTTAAAATAATTAATGCATTATGCAACTGATTAATTATAAACAACAAATATTTAGGCCAAGCACGTAACGACCAATCGTATACCAGATGAACAATCACATGATCTTTGTTTTCCTCGGATGACATCCTCCTTGCGTTGTTCTAGAGACCAGTCTGTGTTTTTGCCAGGCTGAACTAACCGCAATAGTAACTTACTTCTAGTTGTACTTCTGAAATTGACTGTTATTGACTGTACAAGTATTTTAGTTTGTGCTTTAATGAGCCAGCTAAAGGATTCTTCATAATTTTCAACACAGATCACACTCGGTATGTTTTGTCATGTTTTGTATGGCCTTATTTTACTGTTAGCCATGTTAGCCAGGTAGCTTTAGTTGATTGCCCAGCTTTACGCAATCTTTATGGCGCTTTTTCTTCCTGCAGCTGGTACAGTATTACGTCATTATTTGTTGTTTACTACTCGTCGGAAGAAAACGTCGTTCTTTTTCTTTTATAATTGTCATTCTCATTATTTGTGTTGTGTTTGCGTTGTGTTCATTTTTTCATTCATTCATCTATCCATTCATTTATTTACGCATGCATCACTTTTATGTTCTCTATTGCCAGCTTTGTTAACGATAAACCTAGACGTCATAACCAAGACCTAACAGAATGAGTCCTAGATGCACTCCAGAAACCTGGATGTTACAATTGAACAGAACAGTTGACCTGTGGCATGCTCAAAAGCCGACTGCATCACTTCCATTTTCTCCCTCACACAACTGTTATTACAGGCTTAATGTCCAACAGCCCACCAGCCAAAAGTTTGGCTGTCTCAACTGGAAGAACATCCAAACCCCAAGGATTCGAGGACGTAAGGGATGGCACTTTAAAGCTATCCTGGTGCGACAAAAGATTGGACTTCACACCAGTGCTCTTTGTTGGAATACTTCTACTTCGCGGTGGTCTGTGGGCTTGAGCCATCACATGTCCCGCATAAAGAATACACTCGGAACGGTCACTAAGGCTGTTAGCGGCACCCACACAGAACTTCTCTCCAAAATTGCAAGACTCAAACCTAATGTTTCCCAGGTGGCCAAAGAGGTAAAACCCTGTCCTGAAGCTTCGCCAAAGACAGAAGAGAGTACCATATCCCCAATTTCTACATCCACTCACTTTCCTATCCTTTCAACAGCCGCTGCATCCAACACAATACCTACCCCTTCGATAAGGGCTTGTGAGAATCCTTCCACCCAAACACACGCTGATATTAGCAGCTCTAGTTTTGCACCTCCAAATAACCTTCCCCAAGAAGGTGTCCCGTCTGCAGTTGATTGCACACATGAGCTTAACGAGAAAAATCCAAGGCGTCTCTCTTTTACTCTTAAAACCAGCGGTGCCACAAAGAGACCAGAGGAGGCTAAGCCGTCATTGACTGATAAAGAGACTAATGGTACTGCAGTTTCCAATTCGGCCGTGCCTCTGTTCCACCCCAGCACTTTACAAGGCAGCCTGGACGACACATACAACTACGTGGCCCATCATATCAATGCATACTTTGGTAGCACTATGAAGACGGGTGAGTGTAAAGCAGGAAATAGTGCTGTCACTTCTACCTCCTCTTCGGGTCAGCCAGCTAGCGAGCTTATGGCGGTTGTTAATAAGCAAGTTGTTAAGGAAACAAGTGGCTTGCCCTCACTGAAGAAGGGCTTAGGACACTATTTGTCCTATTCCACCCCAAATGTCCAAGCTTTTGTGGGGAGCTACCTTGCGCCTTTGGTCCCCAAGTTCAGGGCAGCAGAGTCCAAGAGCAATGTTGTGGAGGACAAGAAAGATGAGCATGTCAAACAGGCCGAGGTCACGGTCAGCAAGGATCAAAAGGCGGAAGAGGAGAAAGCCAAGAGACTTCTGCTCCAAAGGGAAAAGGTACGCATACAAAGTATAAAACATCTAACATATGGCCTGATGTTAGTTACACTGTATTTTTAAAGCTCTGGTTCCTAGAATTTATAGGTGATATATATAAGGCCTTTGAAAAATAACCGTGAATGTGACCTTGCTTAAGGGTGTACCTACATATTAACGTGATCAGGTTGTATGCTTATGAAGTAATTCACACACATACTGAGCGGGATGTACTCTGTGCCTATGTTTAAACATGACGAGGGTATTAGGTATATCTTAGCAGGGTGCCCAGGGTGGTGTGTTCTAGGAATCCTTGTTAAAAAATAACCTTCATTGGGCATAGAGGCCTAGATAAAAAGCATACTGGGTCTGGAACAGCTCTGGCATATACTATATGTTGTGGAAATATGCAATCACTTGACTACCACAACACATTCTCCTCAGATCATTGCCAGGTTGAGTGTGGACAATCGTACTCGAGGTCTCGTCCAGGCACTTCACAGGGCCTCTGATGTGAGGGTCTACGTCAACAGGGTGGAAGACTTCAGTTACCACCTACTGGAGTTCCCAGAAACCTGTGGTGTTGCAGTCAAGGTAAATAGTCTGAAAAGGAATGTGTCATCTTGTGGATTTAGCTTAGTGAGCCAGAGACATACCCTTCAGCTATTATGAGCTGGCCATTGTTTACTTGTTTTTAGTTGTATTTGTTTTCTTGCTTGCATAATAATGATATGTCTGACATGAATGAGCTGTTCTGTTTTGGACATCCCCTCCCCCGTCATTCTAAATGTCAGTAAACTATGGCAACACATTGCGTGATGATGTGTTTACTTTTGGAGCCAGCCTTCTCTACCATTTATTTACAGCACCTATCGTTAATAGTTTATGTGCTCTAATTAACGCCGGTTGAACCGAGTTATACACCATGCCTTTGGTAGATTAATGTTGGACAGCAATTGCTATTTATCTATAATGGTAATAATTCGTGAATAACATTAGTCTTGTCATCCTCAGTGTCAGAAATACACACACACACACACACACACACTTCTGACTAAATGTAAATGTAAATTGACTGAATTTAAAGGTATACTCAGCTATTGCAAGCAAAATCTAATACACTTTTTCAAATATCTCCTCGCATTTCGCTAGCTTACTGTTCTCTGTGCGTGTTGAAAATAGAATCAGATTATTCTACACAGTCATGCATGTAAATAGTAACATAAACAAAGTGGCGAACACCGATCATATCAGCAAAGCTGTAGTAAACTTTACCTCACAATGCATTTTGATTTATTTTGATGCGGAGCATTGCGGAGCGATACTGTTTTGATTTGAGTCACCCATTCACACACACAGATGATGGTGTCAGCCATGCCAGACATACAACCACCAGGAGCAGATAGAGTTAGGTAGTGAGGTCCGAACCAGCTTCTTCTCAATCGCCCCAAACTACCGTCATCTGACTGTATATGCACTACTGACTCCCACTGTGTCTCTATGCTGTATGTCCTGCAGGAGAAAGTGATCCCATGCCTGCTGCGGTTGAGGCAGGCCAGTGACCCAGGCCTCAGGGCAGCTGTCAGAGAGGCACTAGCTTTGGTGGGCTACCATGATCCTGTCAAAGGTCGAGGGATCAGGGTCCTGTCCATAGATGGAGGGGGGTTAAGGTGGGCCATCCCCTGCACTGCTAATCATTTCTATAGTGTGTTATTGTTGGATATTTTTAGTGGAATATAAATGTTGCTTTACTGCAACAATGGCTAGCACAAAATGTTTAGAAAGAGGTTTAATGCTTATAATAAATCATATTTTTGTTTATTTAAATATTTGTTTTTAAAAAGTACTTTAGTTTCAGCACCTGTCCTAAGTGAAATTGTGAATGTGTGCTTTTGTACATTTTCAGGGGAATTCTTGCCCTTCAGACTCTGCACAAACTGGAAGCGCTTACAGGCAAACCCATTTATCAGCTGTTTGATTATATATGTGGCGTCAGCACAGGTACTGCATCGTCTTGTCCTATACTGTGCATGGGTGTTGTGCAGCATATGTTTGTATGTGTGTTATTATAGCAGGAGAGTGCTGCAGGTTTAAATGGCGGTACAAATCGTTTAATGACCCATTCGCTCTGCTGACCTGCTGTTGTTTGGCCTCGGTCTCACTGCCAGATTAATCTGAGCCCAGCACATATCCTGCCAAAGTCATTATTGGACAAGGAGAAATCTTAAATCTAATCACATTTTTCATGGTCATGGGAAAATGCTTTATACACCTTTTGTGATTATTTTCTTTAATTTGAGTAGAAAGGTTTAAGATTATGCAGCGCTGTTCATGTGTTGGGATTTCAGTGTAATACCCTTATTATCCATGTGGGTTGTGAGAATCACCACAAGGTGGCAGTGTGGCCCATACTCCTGTGTATGGCCATGCCTCACGTATTTCACAGCAGATTGGAAAACAATGCTAAACTGTAAATTTATATTTGGTTTGTGCCAATAACCTAGGCATTTTCACCATCAACTCTCTTCCAGACAGTGTCTCAAATGAATTAATTTCAGTTGGAGATGGTACATTTTCCTAGGGTGGGGGTTGCATCACTTCCATAATCCCTCCTATAATAATTTCCACACATTTGAAAAGAGATCTGTGACCCAAATGATTTGGCTACATCTGTGCAGTAGGGCGACGGACGGTGCTTAATCATTCCAGTTCCACCACTGGAGGGATTATTTACCATGAGGAATGCAAACATATTATTATGTCAGGATTTGGAGAATGATTTATCTTAATGGAATGTAGTAATATAATGAGTTTGGTCTGACTAGTGTCAGAACACTAAAGGAGTTGCTGATTTCAGAGGGATAATGTGATTGTTCAGTCACTAGGTCATGGCTTAACTAGGTTTGAATAGCAGAATAATCCTAGCAGTAGAAGTATGTTCCTTTGTGAGAAACATGACCACTTTGTAACTGGTCATTTATATTTCATGTTAAGTGTGTTGTTTACTGGATTACTGTCATATGTCAATCCCTGTGCGTGTGCGTGTGTGTGTGCGTGTGTGTGTGTGCGTGTGCGTTATTTTCTTCTGTCTTCAGGTGCCATTGTTGGCTTCATGCTGGGCCTGTTTCAGATCCCCCTGAATGAGTGTGATGATCTGTACAGGAAGCTGGGCTCTGACGTGTTCAAACAGAACGTCATTGTCGGCACTATGAAAATGGGATGGAGCCACGCCTTCTATGACAGTGATGCCTGGGAGAATATCCTCAAGTTAGTTCCTCTGTCACTTAAGGATGGTTAAGAAGCTGCTGTTGTGGTGTGCATTTGTCTAGCAACATCTTTTTAAGTTATTAAATGCATAATCTATAAAATGAAGGCATAGTTGCTTTGTGAATTCACGAGAGCAAATGCATTGGCATAGAATAATTGCTTAAACTATTTCCTCATAACTTTGCAATAGAGTCACAGTGACATTCTCGTACATTAACATGATAACCTATTTCTTGCTCATTAATAATATCACAAATAGTGACTGGGGAATATTATTCATGTCATGTATTTCATTATATATTTATACAATCTGGGACAGTTACTTTTGTCTATAGGCTGTCCACACCCAATTAATGATTATGATGAAGGTGTTTCGGCCTCTGCGGTATCATGTATTATATAGACTACTTATCTGAGACTGTTTTTAAAATGTGGTAATGGATAGGTCTTGGTTTATTTTTGAAATGCTGAGAGTTTAGACATAAATCCTGCATTATTTGTGTCTGTTGGTTGATTTCACAACTGCAAAACGCTAACCTGAGCTTGAGACATTGAGTATCTAGGAGCATGTTGCTGATACTAAAACTGCCAATTGTTTCACAGAGAGAAAATGGGCTCTGATCTCCTGGTGGAGACTGCAAGAAACCCCAAATGCCCCAAGGTGAGTTATAGAGCATCTCTGACTCCTTCCTCCCCCACTGTTTTGATCTGGCACTGGCCAGCTGCTCTTTACTTCACTGTGTTTATAAATAGGAGACAGTGAAAGGCTCTGACTCTGTCAGTCTCATGGTCTGGTAAAGCCCCATACACAAATTACTGGTAGTAGGCTGAGGGGAAATGCGTCCAGAATGCACGGGAAGAACCTTCAGACAGAATAACAGTAATGGTAGACCTCCATATCCCTGTATGCTCTACGGAGGCTTACTGAACAGATAAACCGATTTGTGCACTGGTTGATATGCGCCTGTCAAAATACAGATATCGATGCGCACTCCTATTAGATTATATTGTCATGCCCCTGTTATATAATGCTATTTTTGGAATATAGAGGCCCATCTTAAATCCAGATTACTAATTTATTTATTGGCTCCCAGACTAGCATACACTCATACACTCATGTATAGTTTATACTGTATAATGCAAAAATAATATGGTGCTTCATATGATGCACAATAAAACAAATAACATCACTGATGATAAAACTGTATATTTCTATACAATGTGGCAGGGTAAATAGTATTATAAAAAAACAAAAAAACAAAACACCTGTATCTAAATAAACGCTCGTGCCCTATAGGTGGCAGCAGTGAGCACCATTGTGAACCGAGGCACTCCTCTGAAGGCGTACGTGTTCAGGAACTACAACCTGCTGCCTGGCAGACGCTCCCACTACCTAGGGAGCTGCCAGCACCAGCTGTGGCAGGCCCTGCGTGCCTCCTCCGCTGCTCCGGGATACTTCCAGGACTTTGCCTTGGGGGACCATCTCCACCAGGTCAGAGTCTTGTGTATATATATATATATATATATATATATATATACACACACACACACACTACAGCATGATGGTGTGCTTTGTGCTTCTGTAAATAGAGAACGCTCGACATGTTCAGCACTGCCTTTACATAAGAGCCTGCTAAGTTGCTTTGGATAAAAGCACCTGCTAAATGACTTACTGTAAGTGTAACAGCAGTGTGTAGTAAAGCAAGGCATTGGTTTCCAGGCAGCAGTATATTTCATGGGCCCAGAGTAAGACACACTTTACTCCATCTGCTCTAAACAGGTATGCATTAGCCAAAAAGCGAAAACGAAACATTCAGCCAGCCGCAGCCCATTTTTGCGATCAATAGATATACAGTAGCTCTTCCGTTTGTCCTGACCACACCCCTATGTTAGACATTAGCAGCCTCTTGAGGGAAAGTCATAGCAGGGATCAGGTTATTATGTGTGTCTCTTGCTGCTTACGCTGCAGCCTGGATGTGGACCGGTCAACATCAACACCATCAGCATCCCCGGCTTGGATGAACACAGGAAACACACCTGTGCACACCGATGACTTCAACACAGCCAGATGAATGAGCATGTGTTTGCATCAAAGGCTGAATCCCGGGTGTGTGTGTGTGTGTGTGTGTGTGTGTGTGTGTGTGTGTGTGGGCGGTGCGTCGAGGGCAAGAATGAAAGAGACTGGTTGATGAACACCCACCTTATGCAGGAATTATATATATTTTTTTTTTTTCTTGCCTTGCAAGACTCGACCAAGCTTTGAGACGTATATATTAGCCCACTGAAGTGCATCTGTCACCATCACAAGCCGCTGTTTTGACGGCGCCGTCTGCCTCATTAGATGGAATGACAGGCGGCCCCCTCGTGGAACTGTTTGTCAAACCTCTGCTTGTTATCGGTTGGAGCAGAATCCTCGTAGCAGTGGGTGGCATACGGTTGACCATCATGTGTAGCGGTCTCAAGTGCTACGTGCTACACTCGTTTACATTGTATTTGTTTTAGGGATGTCAGAATTTAATCATGATTAATCGCAAGCTTTACATAATTGCGATTAATACATTGCATAACCTTAACCTAAATGTTTTTTTTTCCCCAAGCGTTATATTTTTATACCGAGATATGACAACTTTATGCAAATTAAATACAAAAATATGGAGCACATCCATTCGCTGCAAGAACACTTGAAATTCCTAGCTTTTTATTTTTAATGCAAGAACATGCCCAAGCAAGTAAGCCTGTGGCTTTCCACTACCTAGAAGTCTATAGACAGATGGCTCATTTATTTCTTGGATGCTTGAGCTACCAACGTGGCCCTGGTCCTTCAGAGCCTACAACATGTTTTCCCCGTGACGTAAGGATTCCCTATTGATGGGCTCATCTCAACCATTCCCCCCAGCCCCCTGGCTGTCTCCCGCTATGCACACTTAATCCGTGGCCCACACAGTCCCTCTTTTGTACAGCGCAAGTGCACCAGAGGCAACCTGGCCATGCGCTGAAGGAATACCAGCGTTCCGTTACAAGAAAGCGCTGATTGTTTTTGCTGTTGTCTGTGGCGTACTGTGGGGGCCAGATGGAGTAGCAGCCCAACAGGGGGCGGGCGGTGGTGTCGCTGGAGGAAATCGTGTCTGGGAGCAGCAACTTTGAAGTGTAGCAGGCCGCGGCATCGCAGCCCAGCACTTGCCACCACACCCACTGAGAGGGCACCTTGGTGAGAGGAAGCCTTAAGAAAAAGGGGATTCAAAGAAAAGGGAGCGGTGTAGGGAGGAGGAGCCGGCTCCACATTTAAAGCCCACTCTGTTTGTTACTACTACTGTTAATACTTGGAGAGAAGCACAGATATGGGAGACTTCAGACGTTTTGACAATGCGCGCTAGGGCATGCGCGGCATGGCGAGGACGCCCTGATTCTCTCTGCCTGGTTGCCATGGCGTCTCCTGGGGCGATGGGGAAGGTGTGTGTGTGGGTGGGAGGACCCAACACTGGCAGCTTTTCATGGGAAACCGGGGATGATGTCATTGCCACCTCCAGTGCCAGCTCAGAGAGCCCCAGCGTGGCCGTATGGCCAGGCGGTCACCTCAGACACGCCCAGACCACACGTCCTCTGTCACTCACATACGGGAGAGAGGACAAAGTGGCTTCAGCTTGAGGTGTTGTAAAGTGTTCTGGATATTCTGGCCAAAGCTCGTTTTCTACTTGAGATGCGAGAAAGGAGTTTGACTTGATTTCGGCACATTTTTCAAATCAGACATGAGAGCTAATAAAAAAGCAAAATTGTCGTCGGACTCTAGCCGTTTTTTTCCAGAGATTGCATGTCTGTTACAATGTTCTGCCTCAATTGCGCTACACATGGACGTGATTGGTCAGTAATGCTCAAACTGAATCGCACCCTGTACCAACATCTATTGTCGCTGCCTACAGACTCTGTATGCAGAAATCTGTTCTAGATATTAGATCATGAGGTGCTTGATCAAGGAGCAAATCTTTCTGCCCCTCTCCAAAGATGTGGCGAGCCGTCTAGTTCCATATATTCACTAGATTTGTTAACGCAGCGTTTTCTTTTAATATGTTCAACCCTACCTTAATTGGCCACAAGAGGCGCTGTTATCACCAATAAACAACACTTATGAAAATGCACACAGCACTGCAGTTTCGTGAAGCAGGGATGATAACTGTGGCTGATTTCAAGTGCCCTTCTCGTCAGTGCTCCTCTCCGGCATTAAGCCTTTACAATCTGTGCCTGGAGGCTAGAGGTGGATGGAGCTCACACAGATGCTTATTCCCCAACACCCAGGATTTAATTGTCTGTCCTGCATGTACACACAGGCACACACACACATTCACTTACCGTTAAGCTGTCTCCCTTCTCCTGTTCTTTTACTCGCTGTTACTTCACGGCCATCCTTAGACGTGCACGTACGCACGCACGCACGCACACCCTGGCACATGCAGTTCCTCAGGGATTAGACCATTCCACTGATTGCACTGACTGCTCACTTCAGCGTCCAACCCCGTCATCCCCTCACTGTGCTCCCTAACAGGCAGTGCGGTGGCTCCAAATGTAACATGGCATTGTCAATGCAGACACGCGCTACACCAACAATGCATTGTTATGCACGGGTAGAGACGCATCGTTTTCCACTAGAGGAATCCTTTGCTTTGGATTAACTATTGCTTTTATTATTTTGATGGATGGTGAAATTCTGTTCTTTTTTTAAATGCCTCTGTATATTGAATATATTAGTATACTATTTCTCACAAGGCCTGGGGGGCCAGACCCTGTCAATCTAAGGGAGGAGCCACACCCATTTGTATAACTTCAAGTGCTGTCACACACTTAAA
Organism: Amblyopsis hoosieri; assembly: GCA_027564755.1. Classification (NCBI taxonomy): domain Eukaryota; kingdom Metazoa; phylum Chordata; class Actinopteri; order Percopsiformes; family Amblyopsidae; genus Amblyopsis; species Amblyopsis hoosieri. Next base: position 862 of record JAODUE010040984.1, on the reverse strand, counting down.
TCGCCAAGGGTCACAGCAGTCGGGAATGATTCAGTCGGGAATGATTCAGTGTGTGTGTGCACGCGCGCGCACACACACACACACACACACTGTTTGAAGGCAACGGTGCACTATATATCTCAATTGCTGCTCCCTGCCTTGAGGCATATCTGGCGCTCTTTGTACCGCACACACACATGTTGGTCTCTCCTTCATAGAAGCCCTGGCAAGGGGACTTGAACCTCAGGGTAGCCTTTGTGGCCTGAGGAAGCGAGAGGCCAGGCAGGAGGAACAGGAGGCGTAATTACATAATATGGCGTGAAGACCTCGTGTCATCCTCGTCCTCTCTGAAGAGAATGGCAGCCTTTCTGTGGGTCTGCACAATCGATCTAATTGATCTAGCAACCGAGCACATGTGTGTTCTGTCCATTTAGTAAGGTTGTCTACGTTGCTGAATCGCCTGTGTTCCATGGGTTCAACAGATGGACTGTTTCATTGGATGATTGTTGCGGGAAATCCTGCTGGTTATAGCGGCATGAGGAAGTGGATGCACGTGACTAATGCAACCCTTTCCCAATGTCGCATTAAGTGGCAGACCCCTGGCTGCCAACATCCTGCTATCTCTGAGACCCACATCTCAGCATGTTTTATATAAAGGTCCAATAAACAGTAGTGGTGTAACGGATCAAAGTTGATCCGTGATGCGTACAGATCACCTGTCATGATTCGGCACTTGTGTAATCCGTGAGTTGCAAGGTTTAACCATCATGGTGTGAAATGCAGTTTACTTTTTAAAGGAATTATTCTCTATTAGGGGTGTAACGGTTCGTGTATTCGTATTGAACCGTTCGGTACAGACGTTGCGGTTCGGTGCATGCATGTT
>JAODUE010040964.1:5000-19550 GCA_027564755.1 Amblyopsis hoosieri | reverse complement strand
CATACACACATACATATTGTATACATACATACATACATATATACTGTACATACATACTGTACATACATACATACATACATACGTACATACACACATACATATTGTATACATACATACATACATATATACTGTACATACATACAGTACATACATATATACATACATACTGTATCCATACATACATACATACAAACTGTACATTCATACATACATACATACAAACATACATACATACATACATACATACATACATACATACCTATATACTGTATGTACATACACACATACATATATATACATACTGTACATACTGTACATACATACATACATACAAACATACATACATATTGTATATACTGTACATACAAACTGTATACATACATACATACATACAATACATAAATACATGCAGTATATGGTTTATAATATGGTTGCATTCTTGAATACATGTTTCTTTTCCAGCTTCCTATTTCCTAGGTAAATCGTCGTGATGGGCTATGAAGCATAAATGACACTGGGGGCAATGCAAATTTTGATTGTTTACAATAATAAGCAGAGTAACCCTAAACCTCGTTGATGAGAAATCACCATGACGATACAGTAGGTGAAGATCAGCCCACCAGATATTTGGGATAATCTGTGCATCTGTCATGACACTTACAGGTGCAATGAATAAATTGAAGTTCACACATACAGTAAATGTCAGCGGGAGATCAGGTGTAAGTCACTAAAGAGACTTCTAGAAAGCTCTACTGCTGTTCAGCGATTATGCTGGAAGCAGAAGTTCATATTAAAAAGTACCAACTGTCAGTTGAATGTGATATATGATTAAAGTGTCACTGCACCCTAAAATGTGTTTTTTGAGCTGTAAACTAAGTAATATGACTAATATGTGATGAGACACATCAATGCTTGTGTTAATATTGACAAAAGTCAATTTTATGGGCTGATCTACACGTCATATCCATTAAAAATCACCCCATGGCCTGGCTGGTTTTCATCGGCACACTTAGTACGCTCATACATAAAATTAAAATGTTAACCCTGTACATCCCAAATTATAAAGAAATAAATACCTTTTTTTTTTTTAACCTTTCAAATGTTTTTGTAGGAGGCCTCTGATGCAGAAAATAAAGGTTTTAAAATATGTGTATGTTTTAGTAAGTTTTTATTGACCTGTTGTAATATAGCAGATGCAGACCTTGCCATTTTATTTCAACTGAACAACTAAGGGTTATTTTGCATGGTTGATTGTTATGTAGGCCCTTAGCAGTACATACAGTACATCATGAATAATACTGTAATCACACATACATTTTTTTATGATTTATAATTTATTACTAATAAAATAAATATATATATTTCTTTTTTACAAAACTTGATTTCACATGGACAAGTCGGGACGCTACAGGGTTAACGTTAATGTTACAGTAGTATTTGCTCTACTAGTCATTTTAAAGTGATGTTTTTACTGTATGTTTTTTAGTACTATAATGAAACCTATCACATATTTTGTGCAACAATATTTAATGATTGTACGAACAGCTACACAATGAAATTATTGACATATTGTGTGTCTGCGATATCAATTAATGTTCCTATGGTATTTCACAATAAATTTCTATTTATATATTGACAAAACTCAACAACTATTTCTAATCAGTTCTATTTAGTTGTAATAAAATCTGTAAATGATATAACATACCCAGCCGAGGAAGACCAGCACAACATATGCGTAATTTAAACATGTCAAAGATACAGCTAAAAGGAATTAAACAGCTAAACAACATTGCTGTACTCTACATGCATGTGGGAGCTTCAGTTAGCACTGAATAAGCACAAGAAGAGGGCTGTTCCAGTGCACTTCATTACGTCTTATGCCCTCTGATCACTGTTTTGACTGAACACAATGTACAATATAAGACTATGAGGGTCTGAGTACTCAAGGAAATCTAAATGCTACATGCACAAATCTGTGAACTAACTAGAGAAGGACGTTTCAGTTTGTATTTTAGCGAAAACAAATAAAAAGGGTAGAGATACTGTAGCTTCTGCATAAAGTGTTGGTGATCACTTGAATCCTGACAAGTGTGGTCATGGTCTGTTTAATATGCTGCTTATGCAAATACTAGTGAAAAGTGCAGCATTGAGGATAAACAGGACGGGGAGAGCAAATGACCACCTGAAAGATGTTGCGTGAGCTCTTCATCGATCACTTAAATCTGTGTGTGTGCGTGTGTGTCTGTTGGCTTTACATGCGCTGTGTCTACTGTAAAGTATGTCTTGCCAGTGTGCTAAATAGCATTGGAACTGAATCTGAGGGGAAAAAAAACTAAGCACACACAGCAATATAAATATAAAATATTATAGTAACAGTAACAAATAATATATACATTTTCATTAGAGCCCTCCACATACTTAACAGCTTGGTAATTGCATAAAAGCAATTGACCCTGTGGTGTCCGCTCTGCATGCAACCACCAGTCCTGCTGGTAAATCAGAATGAGAGCTTTTTCATAGTTTTCTAAATGAATCTCTATATTTTTCACGCAAAAAGCAATAGCCTATGGCTTCATTGAAATACACATTGTGTCTGAGAGAAAACCTCACTGAATGATCTAATACATTTTATTGTAATATGAGTAAAGCACACTGTCAAGAGTGCAAAGAATAATGAAATACACAGTCATACTTCACTGTTTTATGAGCGCATAAACACCTTTTATCAGTTTTTACACTTTGTGCCTAGACTTACTCACACCTTTTGTCCTGAATGCATTTGTCCTGTATTAGAATGCCTTCTGATGGCAGCCCAATTAATATTCAAGGAGACACATTTGACTTGCAATTCCATCATTGCCTGTCAACATCTTGCAATTTTGCTGCAGTCCCTAAAGGCTCATTGTCCTTGTGAGTACGCTTGGGTGTAAAACAATAGTGCAATCATCAATTCTACATTTGTGTTTTGTACGTACATTAGATGCATTTACACCAGCATGCACCAATCACCATCTAGGCTCCTCCAAAGAACATGGAACAATCATTCTTTATATAGTTCTATGGGAAAAACGCATGCCGATAAACCTCTAAGATCCTTATTAGTCAGTATAATGGATTATTGAGAATAGGCCTAGAAATGTCTTGAGTGTAACTAATGACTAATATTAAATGCAGATCATTATTTTTTACTTTTTAAACCCAGCTCGAGCTTTCTTTGGCTTATCCATAAAGACTTTGAGTAGACGAACATGATTGTATGGCATTGGTAATGGAATTCCATGTAAATGGACTGCATTTATATAGCACTTTTTTCCAAAGCGCTTTACAGTATTTTGCCTCACTTTCACCCATTCATACACCGATAGTGATTGCTGCCATGCAAGGTGCGACCAACCACCGGGAGCAGTTAGGGGGCTAGGCACAAATAGCTCAAGAATGCGTATACTGTAGGTATAGGCCAACACCGGTGTTCAAACCTACAACCTTCTGGCTGGGAACCCAACACCCAGACCATCCTGCCCCACTGTACCTGCTACAATGTACAACATGTACTGTTACAGTACATGGTACAGTACATGTTGTTGAGTACATGAGTTACCAACGTATATGTTAATGCCATAGGAAATTGGTTGCTCTGAACAAGGCAGTACAACTTTGTAATAATTTATTACAGATGGAAAAGAAAGATGCATGCCAAAATTGATTAAAGCATTCAAGGAAATGTGTCTATTCATTTTGTTTTGTTTAGAATTAAGGCAGGCATCTATTTTTCTCTGGTAGTTCCTTTGTTTTTTTATTAGATTGGTTATTGATTCGTTGAACAATATAAAAATACAATGCAGTACTGGAAAGGTTACAGTCAAACTAACATTACAATATTTTTTTATTGTACACAAAATCCTCATTGTTTTATATGGTATTTTTCGTCCATAACAGCGACATATACGTATAATGACTTACTAGCACAATCTGTCCTTCCAGACTGAATGGTTTAAAAGGACACCATATTTTTTAACATTTACATTACATTTGAGTAATTAAGTAAACATTTGTATCCAACGTGAATTAAAATACATTTGACAATAGTAATTGTAAGCAACTAAGCATACATTATTCAGTGACAGTGACATCAGTAATTAAGATTAAGATCAGCTCATTTTATAATAAAAAATAAGCACAATATACAATATCTCAGCTTGTTAAGTTATTATAGGTTGTTCCCTATATGCACTGCTATGCTACACGTTTATGCAAGAATATATATACTATATCTATATCTAACTAAGTGTGATAATCTTGTTTTTAGATTTAAAATCTAAAATTTAACTAGTTTCTAATATAAATGGCTTATCTAGTGACTTCATTTAAGTAAGTGTGCACTTAATTTAAGAAATCTTATCAAGTGAATTTCACTTACTGCACTGGCAGCCAGTTTTGCTTGTTTTAAGCATTAGTACGCTCATAACTAATATATTTGATAGGGCATTTTTTGCAGTGGTTCAGTGATTTCACTAATAAAAATACATTACCAAAACATCATGTCATGGGCTTGACAAAAGTTCAATAATCTAATTATGGTCATTTTGACTATGAGAAACTGTAATGTAGCATTGTAAATTACATTCTCCAATGTTCTTCAGAAACCCTGAGGTTTCGAAAAAAAATGTGAATAGTTTAAAATAATGCTTTTGTATGCATAGACAATTTGTGTCAAGCCCCTTGGAATGAACCAAGCAGTCATTCCTATAGCAGGTAACGGCAGTCTGAAAAGTCTATAGCTATTTATATTTGGGACACCAGGGGATATTGATTTATAGAGCGTGTTGGATTCACCAAGGGGGTGGACATTGATTATAGCACTGGTCCATAATTTGTAGCTTACAGTACTTGTAAGATGCCAAGTAAATATGCACAGGCACAACCATAGACCCACTTCTATTGCAGCATCCCTGCTCTTAGGATATTGTTGCACCAGTCATCCTATTGGTCAACGTCACAGAACACATGTAGAACACTGTAGGAGTAAAACGAGCAAACTAGGCTGGGAAATACCAAATCTTTTGATTTAGCTAGACTTTTCATCAGTGCACGTCCAAAATATACATCACTGTTCTTTGATTATGTCATTGGCTGCCCGGCCATCATTCCCGAAACAACAACAAAAACGTGTCAAAATCTATCTGAATTAGTGTAGTCTGATCCTATAAGCCTTCTGCTAAATTGGTTTGAATGCACTCGGAGTAGACTCATTTGGCTCTCTGCAGCAACCCAAGCACGCATTTGCCTGTCGCTAAGAGATGGCTATAGGGGGTATTCTATCTCCGAGTCTGGATGCAGCAATAAAAAGTAGGCAGGCACTTGCCACAATGTAGAGAAAGACATTGTAAAAAGGAAGCTCTAATGAGAAGAAGGGCAGATAGGGTAATCCATCCCGATCTTCTGAAGGAAAAAAAGGTTAATAGCTTAAGTGTTTGTAGCTTTGAACAGGAGGAAAAACTGACCTGCTACAAACTGTCTGGGGCAGTCCAATGGCTAACTTAATTTCCTGGATGGCACCAGAGCAGTATTGGTTCACGTTGCTTGGTAGACTTAAAGAAATGCAAGCCTCGGGTATCATGAGAGGCCATGACACCATTAGACCTCATCTACAGTGCAGACAGCAGCCTTTATACCCATCTTCCATATATTTTGTGGATTCACTCCAGCCAATTATCATTTTAATTTTGAAGGAAAATAACGTTCCACGATATTCAAAAAGGAGTCTCACCTTTTATCAATCCTTACTGCCATATAGATTATTAAAAAGATACATGGTTAAGGCATTTTTGCATCTCTTGTTGTTAACATCAAATAGCATCTAAATTGTCTATAATATAATCTAATAGGTAATGCTGACTTCATCTCCCACCTCTATTGTATTACTGTAAATCACCTCCATAATGTGATTTTTTGTTGTGTTTTTTTTGATGAGAGAGAGAGAGAGAGAGAGAGAGAGAGAGAGAGAGCGAGAGAGAGAGAGAGAGAGAGAGAGAGAGTGAGAAATAGGTATTAATACTTATTAGTGATCAGTGCTTGACATGTTGCTTGCTGCTGTAACACTGTCATGACAGACTGCTCATTTCTCGTGAACGTGCGTTCATTTGTGTTCATGTTGCTAATGCAAGGGCGCTCAAGCCACAAACACAATAGCTACAGTAGCTACGATGGTATCATGAACCCAATATGAAAGTCAATATAATATCTTGTTATAGAATATTCAAATGTATGATGTTTGGTTTATTAGCTCTTATGTGCCATGCAAAAAGAAGTTAATTTAATATTGAATACGTGAACCAATTTTGCGCATCTATAATATCTGTCCATGACACATGATTTCATAGTGACAGTGATGATCACACATTTAAAAACAAAACCCTTTAAAAAAAAGCAAACAGGGTTAATTGGTGAGCACATCTTTGTGCAGTGAGAGGTTTGAAGTAAATACCCTGTCTGAGCTCCCGTAAGCAGTTCCACCCCACTCTGTTAGATGCTGTTGTGTCTAATAGGATTATGCAAGAAAAGGCTGACTGACGTAGAGGAGGAGAATTCCCTGATTTACACGCCTGACAGGAACAATTAGGAGAGCATGCTTACTGGGCTATTACTCAATGCAACCGAAATGAAAACGACCGGCTTTCATTTACAGCAAAGCAGCCAAGAGAGGAGAACATACGACTGAACTTTGAGACTTATATTGTTTCTAATCAGTGAAACTATAATGGCTGGAACGGACCCCCTCCCCATTAATCTTTGGAATTACATCTGAAGAGATATTTTTTGGCAAAGCAAGGCTTTTATCATGTATTTCATTTAAATGTCTTGTGATATTTCTAAGAGAGGTGCCTGTGTCCATTCTGATAACATCCTTTCACTTGTTTTTTCTATAAATGATTATGATGCAACACTGCAAATGAATCAGATAAGAATGTACTGTATCTGATCATATTTATGATTGCATGTTACTGTCATGAGGTCAAGAATCATCATTTTGACATATGACGTGTAACCACATTTTTATGTGCTTTTACAAAGCTAACATTTAAATATAATATATGATGAGGGGCAAGGAGAAAATTAGATGATATGTCAATGTTGTGGTTGGAGATGAGCCATTTTATACATTTTCTCTTCAACACAACTGTTTATTTGACCGCATACTTATGTTTGAGTGAGTGCAGGCAGATGAAACTGCAAGAGGCAATTACAGCAGCCAACATTTCCAGGCATGTTCTAATGGGTCATGTGAGAATACAACAGCAAGGGATTTTCCAGAAACTCCCATCGCCTAGAACCAATGAAAAGGGTTGTTTTAAAAAAGTATGTTTGATAAATATAAAGTTAATAAAGTGAAGCTTTGAGTGTGTGTGTGTGTGTGTGTGTGTGTGTGTGTGTGTGTGTGTGTGTGTGTGTGTGTGTGTGTGTGCGCGCATGTGTGTGTACCTGATATGAACTCACACATAACTGCACACTGTAGATCCAGGTATCAAGAGATATGATATCATGTCATGCATCAGTCTTGGTTACAACATATTTTATATCAGACAGTGCAACACTTTATCTAGTGTACAAACTACCATTGCAGAGGGTTTCATCCAAGCAAAACATAACATAAAGCACTATTTTCTGTAGCCTTCAACACTTTTCTTCAAGGATTATCAGTGGCCTACGGGAGATATGCTATGAGGAACTACGCTTGCATGAATACATTTACAATGTTCCAATTTTTTTGCCTAATCTCTTGCCTCTAGAGAGACTCTTGAATCTCTTTTATCATCAGAAACACTTTAATGTATGTATTGGTTGCATACTCAAAATGTCAATAAAAATAAATGGGTTGCTACCGTATGCATATACATTACCAGGGTGTTCTTTTTACCACCTATATTCACCTAAACCACCTTTCTAGAAACTCACATCTGAGATTGCTTGTGTTTATTGCTAATCTTTTTAGTGTTGCAAAATACCACCCCTACCACCCATTCTGTATCCAGAGGCAGTGAGAAGAGGCATTGGCAGGGAAAACATTACATTTGCGGTTACATAATTGGAAACCCCCTGCTCCTTATGCCAGAATAACCAATTTGCCTGTGACCTATGTCACACGACTATAATTATCTCTGTCCAATTAGAGAGATATTCAACTGAGCATACAGTCTGCACCGAAAAGTGAAAATGCCTGAAATGTGCTCATTTTTATTCCAGATTTTCAGCAATATGTCATAAATACAGTATGTGTGACACATAATGTATTGCTATATGTTTTAAACATATATAAATAAACAAATAAAAAAGTCCAATAATGATCCACTCAATAATGAATTAATTCTGCAGAGTCATGGCATTTGTAGGAAAAATATATGATTCACATGTTTGTGTGTGTGTTGTGTGTTGTGTGTTGTGTTTGTCTGTGTGCACATGCACTTAACATGGGATTAGAACTGACAACGTCAGTTTTTTGTCAAAAAGGTCAGGATGTATTCACCTCTACTCTGTATGAATCCACAGTTCTGATGCAACGCGTCCAGAGAGACAGATCAGCGCTCGGTGTCCGAGGGTAATCGGGCCACAACTTGAAAGCTGAGGAAACACTTCCATTATTGCTATACAGATCAGACACCTTCAATTGTGTAATACAGAGCACCCCACCCCCCAGCCTGCTCTCAAGAGTGTTTGAATTGAGACAGATTATTTGGGGGAACGATTTGAAGCTGTCATCGTTACATTTCTAGTGCAACCTGCTGCTTTCAGCTGGGGCCTGCCTCAAATGGCGGGAACGGAGGCAGCCAAGGTTCCAACCTAATCAAGCTTCCATGATGTGTGATAGGTGACAGACACTATATGTACTACAGTATATATGAGGTATCTAGCGGATATAGGGAGACAGAAAAGAATAAAGGCCAGGGACAGTCTAGGAAAGGGGTTGGGGGGGGGGAGTAGGCAGCCTTAATGGTTTCTCCCTCAGAGCAGGTGATATATTCATGCGCATGACCGTGATTAGAATTTCTATTTCCTTCTGCGGTGCTAACAGCACGTTGTTATGTCGTGTGTAATATCTGAGTGTAATTTGTGTGTGTGTGTGTGTGTGTGTGTTTGAATGTATGTGTGTGTTTACACTTATGAAGACTTTTTGGCTGGCTGACTATGTTGTCAGACAGACATAACAAAAGTTATACGTGAGCACACAAATTATAACTATATTTATTTAAGCGAAATGCTGAACTGAATACTAGTTCTACTATTGTTGTTGCAGAGAAAACACTACAGACCTTTTCCGACTATGATAACGAACAGGGTCAGATTCACATGAACAGAGAGATAACAAGGTATTTATTTATGCAGTGTGGCAACACACCACACACTGACTTTGCTATTTGCCTTTTTTTTAATCAAGGACTTTGGTGAATACAAAACCTTCTTTCCTCACAATATGTTTTTCCTCTCACGTATTTTAGGCTCATTTCACGTTGCAAAACAAGAGGAACCACCTTGTGTAACAAGCAACAAGCACAGCTTGAAAGGGCTTGAAAAGAAAGAGGATTCACGCAGAGACATTCCCAGAATGTTTTTAATCAATGTAATGTTTGACCTTTGCGAATCGTGAGTAGTCTCAAATATTATTCTATTGAAAATAAACAGCAGATATAGTACACTGGCATTTAGTTTAGTTAGATTTAAGATCATTTTCATGAATGGCCTATCTTAATACGCTATGGTTAGTGCCTATTGTGTGGCTAATGTGGTATAATAGTTTTGTGTGCCATGATACAGTAGCATAGAGTAACAGAGAAAGGGAGAAGATGGATAGTGAGCAGTATACAGTAGTAGCCACTTATTAATAACAGGACAAAATATAATCTCCCTGAATACTCAAGTCAGAATGCTTTGATTCACTAAATGCTTATGAGAAACACTGATTTCATTTGGATGAGCAGTGATGACTTCTTCACGCTTGAGGACACTAAAGCCATATTTGGTGAATCACAAGTTAATGATGGTCCATTGAGTGTAAGCTCGTGGGTTTTTCTCATAGAACTAGAGCTAGACATAAGAAATATGACTATATCGCTGATGCTATGCGTTTGCTTATTTGTATACATATTTTTTTAGAACTGATCACTTTGAATAGTAAATAATTAAAGTTTAGGGAGAAACAAAGTATTTAAATCATATTGACCAGAATGTGCTCCAGAAGAAGTTAAATCCATTATCTTGAATCTCAATGTAAGCCAAAAGTAATCACAAACAAAAAAACATGCATCTTACACTTTTCAAATAAATCAGACAAGACTCATTCCGGGGCAATGAGGTTGAGAGATCATTTTAAGTGTACTAGTGTCAGACTATATTGACAGTTGATTTGGAAGTAGCCAAGATAGAGGATTAGGTCTCAACAGTATAGACCTTTATATATATTCCTCTGCTGTGAGAATTGCAGCATGCATACACAATAAGTCTAAAGTAAGAAAATAGGAGAAATAGGAGAAAATATTAAAGTTTGAGGAGAAAAATAAGTACATTGTAGTATTTCATTGGTTTTAAGTTGTTTTTCTAACATTTATTTTATAAAACACCCACCCCTCTCACCATATTATGTGTCTTGTACATTCTATACAATAATTGTACATTCTATACAATATGACCTTATAATGGAGGGCAATTTAGAACATAAAAAAGTAATTTAAGTAAAAGTTGGTTAAATGTATACAATGATACATAACCTCTGCCAGTGTAATCTGTGAACTGTTCATTGTTTTCTTTACATACCCTGACTACACATAAAGCTACTGGATCAGAAAGGCAACATCAGAGTTTCTAAGTATTTAAATGATCTCCCCATGCTGTAAACAAATTAAACATTCTCACCCTGTTAAATCCATGCACACAAAACAGCCATTTATTCTCATTATAAAGAGGCAGCATCATGTATGTCTGTTGTCTGCTGATCTTACAGTATGAAGCATGTTGTTGAGCCCCAGATGCCAGATTAGCATTTGAGCCTGGCTGGAGAGGTACAGTATATAATGGGAGACAGAGAGGTATAGGTACAGTATATAATCGAGTACTCAGCCACTCGCACACTTTGAGCATTAATGACACAAGGAGACCAGTGTCTATGGGAACCATCTTTGTAGTTCCTATTGAATACTCGACACCAGACAGATGCAGGTAGAAATTGACAAGCAGAATGTCTATGATGGCATGTCACAAACAAGATACTTGAGATAATTATTCTAAAAATACAAAAATTTGTAATCAAAGACTAATTACATATGATACACATATAGACCAACACATATTCCCATTGAATTACGTTTTTTAAGGCTTTGCTCTGAAGACATTTTATTTTTTTAAACTTAATTAGTTGCCAACATTGTGAGAAATGTCAGCTCCCCTATGGTTTGATTCATAAAGAAAATGGAACATATTACAGTTTTTTTCAATAGCTAACAAGCGCTTACCCATACTTGGCCAAATGGATAATTTTCTTCTCAAAAACACATTTATTACACAACATATTACAATTTGCATTGTCATGCAAAACAGAGGGTTTTTTGTGTAATTGCAGTCAGTATAACTATAAAAGAAAGACTTTAAAGGAGATGAAGGCCAAAAAAAAACATACTGGTAACAAATAAAAGGTAGCTCAACAATCTGCACTCACCAGACAAATAGTCTGGTTATGTAACAGTACACTTTACAGTATATATATTGTGTGTGTGTGTGTGTGTGCATGTGTGTGTGTGTGTGCTTAATGGAAATGTGTTCATCTGAATTAGAAGTGTCTTGATTGTGGGGGTATTACAGATAGTTAAGCTAATTTGCCAGGGCCATCAAAAGCTGCTGTAGGTAGGATTTGAAACTTGTAACGAGCTATCTAAAACAGACCAAAAGTAGGGCTCCTTTCCTTTGGAGCCCTATGGTATGATCTGCCATTGCAAAGCACCATTGAGCTTTGTGCATACATTCATGTGATTGACAGGCAAGGTAGATTCACCAGACCAATCAAGGAGAAGAGGCACTAATTGGTCATTAATCTTTTGGCACAGTGAAAGGTCTAAAATGTACTTACTGTATATATAGACAGGCGCTGTCAACCAGAACGGACATTCTCACAGAGCATTTGACATGCTGATAGCTGACGAAAGTCTTACAATTATTCACACGAAATCTACAGCTCCTTTAATGATATTTTACAATACAATACAAAAATGTATTTGTTATAATTAGTCAGCCGAACTACTTCTTTACGGCTTGAGCATTTTCTGGTAAAGCATGTAATTGTTTTACACATTGCTGGCTGTCCCACCTGACCCCCATTGTACCTACAGTACCTCATTAGTGATTAAAGCTCATGCACGCTCTGTCATTTCTAATGCCCCCGGGGCCTGGGTATCATGCTGACAACAATGGGTTCTAATGGGGGCTTGTGCATAGGCATGTGTGCTTCATCCAATGTCATGGTTTGGTGTTCTCAGAGGCGATTTTTGCAAACAGGAGATTTCATGGTGAGTGAATAGCTGAACTACTCAGGTGTGATGCTACATTAAAGAAGGTGGTATTCAGAAACTGCATGATACCAAACTCTTATGCTGTACCAATCTAATTAGTGCTACGCTTCAACATTGACATGAAATGGACTGATTTGACGAAATTACACGCTGACGAGATTATTATCGTCTACAGCCCAAGGCATGTATTTAAAGATATCAATTTCCCAACCTTTAGCACAAGTTAAAGTCAGGATGTGTGACTGACAATGCCCTCTGATAGCAAGGAAACGTCCTTTTTCATGTTCATGACTCGGGGAGAAATTCTGCACTATTTACGTTTCAGTCCGCATACAGTAGGGAAATACTTGAATAATTTAGATGAGAGATGAAAATGAGTGTTTACTGCTTTGGGTGTTTCATCTGACATAATATGCTAATGTAAACATTTCTCTTTCACCTAGGGATGCAGGCGAGATCAGAGGGATACATTTGGCAGGGCACACTTTATCCCCTACCCCAGAGCCTCGAAAGTTAACTGACACAATAGGATGTGTTTCTAAACAGCCTCTGTCTTCCTCCGATCCCCTTTCCCCTTTCTCCCAATCATCAGCAAGTATACTTTCTATACAGAGTTATTTTAAGAACGTGGAGAATGATTTTAAAGTCTCTGCATTTATGTGCGTTGGCCATGATGGCTCGAGATGTCCCCTGGTATCCTGATGCTAAGTTGACAGTCATCTCTGAGCAGAGAGAGAGACACAGGGTGAGAGAAAGAGAGAGAGAGAGAGAGAGAGAGAGAGAGAGAGAGAGAGAGAGAGAGAGAGACCGAGAGAGAGAGAAAGAGCTTGCATAACACCCCGACCCCTCAGAACCCCTGGTGGAAAGGGGTTGGAGGATGTGTTGGAGGGAGAGACTCCCCTCACTTGTCAATGCTACACTATGTCGTTCCCTCTCGTTAAGCTCAGTCACATTTGTGCAGCTGGAGTCGACAACAAGCGGGGCCCGTGGTTTCTCTAGTGGGATTGATCCGCATTGGGTGTAGTTGAATGCCAGCTGTACGTCAAGTATGTGTATCGGCTGGGCTGCATGATGGGGAAACAGACAATTAAATCAATAACGCAGCAGTCAGCTGCTTCAACTACTGTATGTCTCTCCCATGGGCTTAAGAAAAAAAAAAGAAGAAAAAAGCTTTTCTACTCTTCAGGTTGCTTACATAAGCAAATACCAGCAGAATGTGGTGTTTGATATATGAGATTTTGTTCTGCAGAAGGTGAACCAATTACATAGCACTAACATAATATTCAATGTAAAATATGTTACAGCGATGCATGCCACTTATAGTGCATTATAGCATATTTACATTTTTGAGAAATAATGTGCCTCCAAATGATATTTTAAACTTAATATCACATACTGTAAAATGTTTACTTATATTATGATAGGAGACTCGGGACAATATTGTGGTGTACTGTAGGCCTAAAATGTATGTTATAAAACTATTTTATATTGCCCATATGATGACTTGATGTAATTGATGTCTGCATATAAATAAAAGAGAAAAACGACAAATTCATTGAAACTTATTGTTCAGTGAGCTTTATTTAAACTTAAAACATAACATCTTGACTTTCTCCCAGTTTTATACCTTTGCTCGTTTTAGCCCACTTGTCTTTACTTCGCAAACATGTCAGATATGCCGCTGAAAGTAACGAGGCCAGGAGACATCAAATTGAATAACACAATGCGTTATTATTTCGCAGTTTTGCGTCGCCGTCACCCAAGTCCTTCAGATTACATAACTCGCTGATGCTGAAACCAGCTGCTATAGGCTATCACTCTCAGTGGACAAGATAAAGAGCGTCTTTACCGTTGAGGCATGGTGACTGACTGACGGTGTCGGACGAGTCTGGACTTTCCCAGCAGCACGCATAGGCTATTATTTATACCTCTCTCTCCCTCGCGGTACCGACCCAGCCCTCCTTCCCAGCTTCTCTCCCCCTCTCTCCCTCTCTCTCTCTCT
>JAODUE010040943.1:4167-18831 GCA_027564755.1 Amblyopsis hoosieri | reverse complement strand
GCCGGGGGGGTGGGGGGTTTGTGGCCCCCCCCCCCACACCCCCCCCGTTTCAACCAAAAAGACCGGGGGCCCCCGGCAACTCTTACGGGGGGGGGGGGGGGGGGGGGAGAGAGAGGTGACAGTCGATTGAGAAGTCAATGGTTCAAACCCCCGCTAACTCCTCACAAAGTGTCCATGAGCACGTAGATAATAATCTCTATTCGTACTTTTCATACAGAATTTGCTGCTCAAAGTGCTTTACAGAGAGGGAACATGCACAATCGTGCTTCCCACAAACAAATACAGAAAAAAAACAACATAAGTAATATAAATGTTTAAAGTAATCAGGTAAAAGAAATGTAAGAACATTTAAAACAAATGCATAAGATGGTTTAAAAACAAAAAAAAGGCATTTCCCCTATCGAACCACCATGCTAATCCAGTGGAGGAATTACCAAGACCCCCTCGTACCCATACGAGGATGCTGTATATAGCCTCAGCAAAGGGTCAAAGGGTAGTCAGCCTCTCCTCTCCTTTCAGTAAACTCTCGCTCTTCCCTCAACCCTCCCATGAATGCATATGAGTAGGAAAGCCACAACGTGTGTTTCTGCGCTCATGTGGCGGTCTTAGCCACGTGCGGTCTGTACTGTATGCACATACAGAACATACCATGTTTTCAGCCGTACGGTGTGAGGAAATTAAAACTCCTCAAACGGGGTGGCCTGGGTTGTTGTGTGCACTGAAGAAAGAAGTTCTCGCAGATGGGGAAACACAGGGGATGGATATAGCTCACAGACTGTCCCAGTAAGCTCACTGCATTACAAGCATTAGGTGCAATCTCTATAGAACAATTTCAGTGGATGTGGCTGAACCTTGCGGTTTGCTGTTCCCCTCCAGGACCATTCAAACCAACTCTGTGTCAAAAGTTATATAGCGCGCTAAAGGAGAGACTATAGGATCACAAGTACTCCTAGCTCACAGAATCTGGGTCACTTATAATTCAAACAGTGTGATATGAAATACTGTGGCTTGGACCGCTGCCTGTTAACCATGCCTCGCAGATTGACTTGAAACAAACTGGTGTTATCCAGGGTTCAGGATATCACTACCATATGTCTGTGGGGTAGGCCATTGGACAGACAGAAATATCTGCTTTACTCAGCCAGGGGCAGCAAATCTAATGTAATATACACAAATACCTATAAATGAAGTGACATTTACTGGGAGGAGAAGCATCAGTCGTTTATATTTAGATGTGAATAAGGCTACCCTTAAATTCCTCTATTTAGGTTTGTTAATGGCTATAATTAAGCAAAGCAGTGATAGTTCAGCTATGCTACTCAGTGTGGCCACACTTGGTATTTAAAGTATTTCTGTGTGGGTTTAAACCTAACAGTGCAGTTAATAAGACCAGCTGAGATCTTGAAATATGTGCAACATATCTGGTTGACAGTGATAAAGTGACAACACACAATGGTGTCTTGGACCAGATACACGTGATAAAACGTGACCTGATGTTCAGGTTTGAATAAAGTGGTATTAAAGCAGCGTTCACAGGTCATAGCTTGGCGTATGAACTTTTACGACGGCTCCGGCCTGATTGGTTGCAGAAGGCTAATACTGCATCAGCACGGCAGACAGCAGACGGAAAACCCGATATCATGTTAGCGGACGAGAGCAGGACAGCAAAATCAGTTGTGGCTGGCAAAAAAACGGCATCCTCCGCGACGGCCTTTACAACCGGCTGTTCGGCACACACGGAGAAAACATCGACAACGAGAAGGTAATACTTTTGGTGCAGCAACACTAGAATACTAGATACAATACAATGATAATTACATAAAACAGTTGCTACTAAATAATTGTGTTGAATATATTTGTATTCAATTATTTGTACACAATACGACATTGCCATAGCAACTGTCATACTGTTGGACTTTTATGCCGTGCCGTCCAGAACGTGTTTGCCGTCTTCCGTGTCCCATGTCCATGCAGCATTAAGGCTAGAGGTATCGTACTACACGTCACTCATTCAGCGCCGTGTCTCGTGTCTCGGGCGGGAAAGACACCTTTAGATGTGTACATTTGCAAACAAACAAATAACAGAGATGTGATGATAATGCTGACTTTCAAATGTTTAAACAGATTGATATTGAATAACATAAATGGTGTTGAATGTATGTGTGTTGTATTTATTTTGAGGAATCATGACCAGTAGCTTAACATGTGATAAGTCTCTTCACATATATGAACATGTATCAATAATAATAGTATCATGAATAAAATGTGAATTAAGTAACTATCTTATTCAGGACGGTTCAAACAAGTAGCCCTTCATATTGCTCAGTACCCTTCAAGTAGCTCTCAGCTCCAAATAGTTTAGGTGACCCCTGATGTAGGCTATAGTTACTGCTTAAAAGACAATGAAATACTGAAATTAATAAAGCACTGCACTAGGGTCCTGTCGGACGTACGTATGCTTGTGAGTGACTTGTGACTTGTGAGTGACAATGTTAACAGCCAATGAGGGAAGCTACTCATCTTCCTGATAGTGTTGGCGTGACGTAATGCAATAAATGTAAGAGGCTAACTATCCCACGGTGAATGCTCATCTGTACAGTTTTAGCTAGCTGATGTTTTTAATAAACAAAGCTTGTTGGACGTTGGTTGGTAAATAAATGCAGGAAAACAGGACGGCTGTACGAGTGCAGCTCTGGTGGATGTTTCAATCTATAAATTCACCCCGGGAAGTGTCTTGGTGCCTGGGAGACTACCGGCGCACCTCCAGACGTACTTCAGAAGGAAAGAGAAGTGCTCGTTGCTCAGAGATATCTTTATAGCTGTCTCCGGTGGGAGAGCGCATGGAAGCAGGTTAGTCGATGGACCAGTTTCCACGAGGTAATACAAGGTAAACAGCCACCGTGAGCCAGGCGCCTGTCTCTTCTCCAGGGGCCGTGTTGTAGAAAAATATCCTAACCGCTTGTCCTATCAAGGCAATTTAGTTTAGTTGAGGTCATTTTTTAGTTAAGATAAGAAAAATCATATCTTCCTATTACAGAAGTTCCTAAACTCAAGCCTGTGCCATATCCCACCTCAGGCCTCCTATCTTATAAATTATATAAATAACTATAACTGAAAATGTAGTATTTTCAAGTAACAGTCATTCCAAAAAAACAAAACAACGCTCTCTTCGGGTTGAGTATTGTGGCACGAAAACGTCATGACACTTACGCGACACAGGGTTTGTAGTCTTACTAATTACATATTTTCACAGTCTCATACTTCAGCAAATGCACGACAAACTGAGCATTTCTTGACTGGAAAAAATATATTTTACATAGACACGTATATCTAATTCGTGTCACAAAGCAAACGGGATCTTTTACTACCATACATATGTTTTTTTAACTTAGGTCACATAATGCGTAAGTGACTTAGGCTCTCTATGCAAATTCAATAGAGAACTATGGAATGCTTCCCCTGCCCGGTAAGCGCTCTGTCTCTATATGAGATATTGTTGACTGACAGATGGACTGAAACATTCTGGGTGGGAAAAATACCTAGGAAACCAAAGCCGGGAAAAGTAAACAAGTGTCCAATTGTCAGCTGCAAAGCGATGTGCGACCTTGCCTGGTGTGAGCGGATAAGACGCTATGGTTTGTTTTCCTTGTGAAACGCAGCCTTGTGAGCCTGTCGTTTGATAAAGGGCTGCAGGAAATAAACTGTGTACCCCATAGATCCTCGGTTAACTGGTAAGGTATGTCTGGTGAGTATGTGGTGGGTGTTGGTATGCACGTGTGTGCACAACACATTGAAGTGTTTCAGAGAAAGTTGCTGTAAACCAAACCAATGTTTAATCAAGAAAAGATAAAAAAGCTTTAACCAGTGACAATGTGCGCTGCATACACCCACACACATACTGTATGCACGTGGATAGCTGCCAATTCCCTTCTCCTGCTACTTTCAAAAATGTTTAACACATTACGGGTCATATCAAGGTGCTGATGTTTGCTCATGTTGAATATTGGGTAGCGCAGCAGGCGAGATGTCTCCCAGTTAAGAGATGGTTAACTGCATGACGGGACACTGTAAAGTGGCTATGACTACATGAGCGGCTCCTCAAGATGCTGCTGCTTCAAAGCACACAGCCGACCAGCCTTAATGTCTTTCTCACATGTGTTATTGATCTGTGCATTCACAGATGATGTCCATGTTTTGAGGTTCTCACTTGATGCTTTTGTGCAATGTGTATAAAAGGAACAGGCGCTTGCGGCATGTTTAAAGATCTTGTTATGAAAATGCCCCTGAAACAACCAGATAAGCTACAGGCATTTAGAAAAAAAATCAGCTGTGAACGGCGATGCAAATTTAAAGGTGGAGTCAGCGAATGTAAACAAATGCAGAGGATCTCCCCACGCTCTGCTATAGCTGTTCATTGTGTGCCCTTGCTTATTAAAGAAAATAATCTGGTGTTTCTACACAGCCCTGGCTCTGTAAATGGGGACACAAACAAAAGTGGTGCAGACCGCACCACAACACTAACCCAGCCTTGGCGGCAATGTGTGGCCAGTGTGTGTGTGTGTGTGTGTGTGTGTGGGGGTGGTCTTTAAGAAAGCATGGAAGGGAGAGGTGATTTTTCAAAAGTCAAAGCAAAGCCTCTGTTTTTGACGTCGGTTTCGAGCACAAGTCCATTTCTGGGCGGCAGTCGAGTGGAACATTTAATGGATGAGGTTTTGACATTTCTTTTAGGACAACGCAGCTCCTGAATGAATTGCAAATAAATTGACCTCAAAAAGCGCATGGCCGGTTACCATCTCCCTGAGTGTGATGTCGATACAAGTCAATCCTTTTCAAACTCCTCAAGGTGAAGAGTTGTTTCTCTCACACACACACACACACACACATATGCGCACACACGCATGCACACACACACACGCACACACACGCACACATAAGCGCGCACATACATACGCACACACAGAAATGCACACACATGCACTCAATTGTGTGTGAATAATTTCTGAAACGATGCCGGTGCTTCCTCATAATGACGTTATATGGACATCGGCCAAGCATTGAATGACGGGGATTAATCTAGTTTAGGGATAATAATCCTAATGGAATTTTCGAGTCAGCGGGGGCCGTCCCCAACCTGAGAGCACTGTCCAACACATTACCTGTGCCCTGGTTGGGCACAGGTAATGTGCCCATCAACTAACCCCGGCAACATGAAAGCGCTCAAAGCAGAGGTCTGCGGTCTGCCATGATGAGTGTTCCCGTACTGGCCTTTAAATCTGTAACTTTTAAGACAAAAATGTACAAAACGAAATCCAATCTGCCCTATCCTAGTCGCTGTTCCAAATTCAAACCAGATATGGGCAATTAAATATTAACGTGTGCAGAGTGTAGGCACATGGTCGGCAGTGCATGGTTCAACCTCGACTCATGTTATTAGACATGCTGGAGGCTACAGCACATGTTTGCTTCTGACTTAGACAATTGTAGCAAAGATTTTATAATGATAGAAAGATGGAACATTGTAATGGAAAAATTGGACGCTTCCGCTCTCTTACGGCATTTTGCTGTGAAGGATGATACAGTAGGCAGTGCCCAGACAGCTAAACCTACCACGCATGGACTGAAACAAAGTAAATTTACCCCAAAACTGTTTGCTGCAGGAACACAGGGTCTCAGATTGATCGTAGGTACTTGGGAATTAACGTAATAAACTCCAAATACTCATTTACTCTCCCAGAGAGACTATATGGGCAAAAATAGCATGATGTACCTCCCCATTGACTTGCATGGAACAATGATTCGTTCTGGTCTGCATAACGGGTGAAAGGTTGCCCCCCCTCCAAAAATGTAATGCAGAAGTGCTGTCCTTTGGAACCTCTGCTAAATGATATTCTCTCTGACTGTAGCTTGAACATCACAGGAGTACATGTGTCCGTCAGGCTGCGTTTTGAACACACTCTTGGCCCCGTGCAGAGATATGCTAGCTTGCGCTGCACCAAATTTTTCAGTTAGTCAGCAGCTTTTTTCTCAACGGGTTTCTGATGGGCTCAGAAGCCCGGGAGCGAGTCACGACTTAGGACTGACCTGCGCGTTCGGTTGTATGCTGGCATTCCTCCCAGCCTTTAACTGGCACGACGCCAAGTTGATCCAATAAGGGAAATGAATCGTGGGACGCGCACGCACGTGCTATCGGATGAAATTATAGAGGCAGCCTGCAGTGGGACTCCATCACAGGCCCGTCACATGACACAGTGTTCGGCGACGCGCAAGCGGTTTTAATTTAAATGCTTTTCTGCTAGCTGTAGGCTCTGTGACAAAAGACAAATGGGATGTATCCCCGAAGATGCTAGATATCGAAAAAAAAAGCGTCCTCATATACCTTCTCTCTCTCCCCCCTCCCCCGAGAAGCGAGCACAACACAGTGGAACATGCTCATTCATTACACAAATGGACCGGTTGCTCTCAGCGCCGAGTTTTGGCGGCATTTAATTTTACAGCTTGCCAACTGTTTTATTATTTTTTATATATTTTTTTTATATCCCGCCTGTTGGACTGACACAGCACCCGTCCGGACACCGAGGAGCATTAACCACCCTTCAGCAGCAGCCCAAGGTGGATGTTGGCCAGATATACTGTAGGCTATGTCAGAAATTAATTTAGATTTGTGTGATCGCCAGGAGAGCAGGGTGTTTCTGCAGGGTAGACTTTGTAAAATGTCTCTTTGTTTTATTCTTTATTATATTGCTGCACTTCTGTTGCAAATAATGAAATTATTCCCACTATGGCCTCATGGTGCTGCATGTACGTACACACACACACATCTATACTTATAGTGAACATAACATAGTTGTACAGTGACTAGAATAACAAAACAGTTGGGAAGGTCAGGAAAGGGCACAGCGCACCTTGCCCCTAAGTCATAAGGTCACAGTCTCCCATACTGTACATTGTTATGCTTTTGCCAAGTTTGTTGGCAGTAAGACAACTTGGGAAGCAACGGAGGTATTGTGCCGGTGTGGTTCTCGACCTCTAGACAGCTGTATGGGATCATTAGCATGCAAAGGGATAGAGGAGGTGGTCTGTGAGTCATCCTGAGACCAGCCTTGTCCTTCAGACAGTCATCTCCTCAGTAGCAACTGAGCTGGTTGTGACTACAAGAACATGTACTGTTAAAACGCTTTCACTACAACTAGAACATTTAAAGGGATGTCAGTGTTTTCTCCACTATTTATGCAGTAGTGCCGTTATATTATTGGCATCATATTTCCATGTAAATTATGTCTAACTACTTCTTTTTCTCTCTCGTATCTCTTGGAGAATCAATCGCAGGGTCTCAAGGTCAGTCATCCTTTACCTTAAAGTAGATCTACATGACTTTCTGCGATTAGATGTCATACCTCCAGTATCTCAGACAAATGATTTGTAAGACGCACACGCACACGCACATACGCACACACACATACACATACACACACACATACACATATACATACACACACAAAAGATCATATTAACGAAAAACATGATCCGGCACCTTACAGAGTGGTTTCAACCAACACGTTGTGTGCATTTGGCTACAGTAGTTTTATAAATAACAGCACCTGCAGTAGGCTTTCTGTTTATTAAGTACATTGTTTTTATTCTCCTCTGAAAACATATTATATTCAGTTACCAAAAAGTGGAACATTGTGAGGCAGCAAAGCAACTTGTAGAGGATTAACAGCAGAGACGTGGACCGTGCTCTGCACCTGTGAGGAATGCCTACTGTGTCGTTTTGCATGAATCTGCAGCCTCAGAAGCAAGACACATTTGGCTGTCTCAACAGAAAACTAACGAAACAAACAAACAATCAAAAAGAAAAATACTGAAGGCAGCATTGTATCGTGTAGGATATGTGGTGATTTAAAGGCAGGGTTGGTCATTCTCGAGAACACTTCAAAAGAATATCCCTCTGCAGCGCCGCCTCGCGCATTGTATAGCATAGCGTAGTACTCCAGCTTTGTTCATACGAGCGGTGTTTGCCACTTTGTTTATGCTCATATTTACAGAGCCAGGGCTGTGTAGAAGTACCAGCATTTTTTTTTTTTTTTGCACGCACAGGGAATGGTAAACTAACAAAATGTGAGGAGATATTTGGCAAATTTGGCAAAACGTGTATTAGCTTACAATTAGCTTGCAATAACGAACTATACCTTTAAATTAGGTCTGTTGAAGATAGAGGTTTGAGGTTACAATATAATTCCCACAATATATTTTGTAATTAGACATTAATTTACTTTTTTGTTGTGTTTGAAAACTTCTGTGATGCAATACAAATATGAATAAAATCTGACTGATTAGTCGCGAATGACACATCCCTTTCAACATGACTGATAAGCGTCTCTGCAAACAATCTGATTCCTGGATGAGCTATTCATCTCTGTCAAACAAAAAAAACGAGGCGAGCCTGTCATGCTTTGGCAAAGTTGAGGACGAGGCTGGGACTTCTTAACAGATGAGATAGCCGCGATAGGGCATCGCCCGTTAAATGTTGTTGTCACCCAATTCTGCAATTGAGTTCTCCTTTTAAACGTTCCTCTCTATATGCCTTCCGTTCCCTTGAGTTGTGTTGATTTTTAAATGTCTCTATTTTTCAGCAGCCTAGCTCGCGCCGTTATTGTTGCCGTCTATCTCGCACAGTTGTCAAGACGAAGACTGTTTGTGAAATAGGCGGTAAATCAGCGCTAGCCCAGCCACTGCAACGCGTGCGTGCATGTGCGTGTCTAGATGGAGTGATTTCATGACCTGCACTTTGCCGTAGCCTTTCATTTTGGCCTGACCCAGAACTCCGTCAAGAAACCATTCTTGTCTGTATCAGCACATCAGAGCACCCCCGCTGGACCCGTCACACAGCACGACTCTGAATGAATGACACCGGGGCATGGTTACAATCTCAGGTACACGTATACAACACACACAAAGGACACTGCCCTGTAGACACACACACGCACACACACACACACACGCACGCACACACACGCACACAAAGGACGCAGCTCTGTAGACACACACACACGCACACACGCGCACACACACACACACACACACGCACACAAAGGACGCAGCTCTGGAGACACACACACACCCGCACACACACACGCACACAAAGGACGCTGCTCTGTAGACACACACACACACACACACATGCACACAACTGCTGTGTTTCATGACGCGTGATTTAATGACTAAAGAGAACTCCTGTTTGCTCGCCCGTGACTCATCCACACACACAAACACCGCACACGCACACACACACGTGCACGCGCGCACACACACATACACACCACATGCGCAAACCCCACGCACACTGATAAAACTTGGCAATACATACCCATGCACCTATGGGAGCGTGCGAACACTAAGAATAGCACTGCTCAAAGCATACCAGGGACACCATGTCACGCATCAGGGCGGAGGGAGTCGCGTTTTTTTTCACGCGGACCATCCCCAAAATGGACCCATACATTTTAAATAGACGCTTCGTAGTATTTATGAGAACTGGTTGAAGCTATTGCCAATATATTTGACTCAGTGTAGCCCGATACTGTATTTGTGACCGGACATGGGTGCAAAGATGCATTTGTGGTCGGTTTTTATTGATACAATATGAGACTGCCGCAGTGGTGTTGTTTTTTGTAAAGCAAATAGTACCACAATGAACTTAAAATAATGTCAGCAAACCGCAAACAAACCTAGTGGACGCACTAAGACGTCGTAAGACAAGTTTAGGGGACAGACGACGATGACTCCCGGAAATGAGTTCCAACAGGTTGGTGTGTCTGGATACATGGTCTCTGGTTTAACCCACTGTGCTCCCTACTAGTATTTTCTCCCGTTATTCTCCTGATTTCACAGTGATACAAAATCTAATGGATGTTTCTCAGTTAATGTGTGGAATATCTGTCCTGGAAGCTGGTAACCCAACACAGAGGCAGAGGTGAGCATGGGCAAACGACCCTGTGTCCTTGCCTCTACGCGATAATGGCACCGCTCCACTCTGAAACCATCTGAAACCCATTTTTAGTTTGCGCTGCTAAACGATGGGGTTTGCCCTACGCTGCGCTGAGCAAAGTAATGGCTGCTCGCGTTGCAACCAGCTCGCGCTGCGCTGCATGTTTCCAACATCTTCCGTGTTTGGGTGAACATTTGTGATTTAACAACTTTTAGTGTATCTAAAAAAAGTGTCTATATTGTCACAGGCATATCACAGCAACAACAACACACTCCAATCTCTCTCACGATGTTTGCTTTTGTGATGTAGGCTACAGTTTTTGTACGCATTAGATAGGATATTGGCAGATAACCCGGAAAGTCTCCCTCTTTTTCATTGCTTTACATTTCACATGGAAACAAACAAAACTGCCTCCTCACCTTGAGCAAGGAAAAACTTCCATTAAAACCACATGGGGGGGGGAACAAGTTAAGAAACCTTGGGAAGGGACCATACACCCCTCCATGACGGTTATGATGGACAGGTGATGATTTAGCAATAATACTTATTGCTATGTTTCACATTGTACCGTACTTAAGAACGAACACATCAGTGAAATTGAAAGCATTTTGTAAGTTAGTTAATTAAGAGTGGTCTGAGGAAGTGTCCTAGTGCACTAGTCACGACCAGGGCCGCTCAACAACCACAGCGTTTGTCTGTGTTGGAGACAGGGCTTCGGCAGCGGTAGGCACCGCCATCCACACATTGTCCGGGACCATGTCAGCATCTCCTCTTGACGACACTCCACCACCGAGCAGGAGATGACCAACAAACATCCACTGGCTCTGCACACAGTTCTCTTCCCAACTCAGGGAACACCGCCATCGACACACTGACCTTGACCAAGGCAGCACAAACAAACACCATATGTGTACTTTGTGTCACAAAGCGTTTTTCTCTCACACCAGCGTTATTTTTCAGTTGATTCCAATGGGAGCGCTGCATTTTTCTAGTCTACAATTGGCAGGAGCGCGCCGTGGCGCCGAGCATTTTTCCCACGCACACATGGGGCACTGAGTGTTTATTTCACGCTGGACGCTGAATGCTAAGTGTTTTTCAGGTGAAACGCTGCGCCCATCACTGTCACTGTTTCCCTGGCCGCAGTGGTGAAGAAGCGGGACAAATCCTACTTGCACACAATGACAACAACTATGGATAAATTGATAGCTGTCAGATGGTATCCCCGGACTACCAAAACAACAACAACTAACACGAAAAATAATGTGTAGAATATTAAAAATGAAACAATGTGTTGATAACACAAACTAGCCTGTCTATTTGCAACATATGAATTCCCACACAGATTCTGTATCATAGCAACCAAACCGTATCAGCTCGTCTCCGCTGAAAAAGCGCTTCCTAACACTGCCAGTTGGGCTTTTTCAACTCTCTATATGTAAATACAGGCTCTAATAACACCCAAGCCCCGCCCCTATCTATCAGTATGACGCTGATTGTGTAGGTACAGGCTGGCTCTGGACGTCGCCATCTTTGCAGTACCTCACTCCACCTGAAACGCCCCCTTATTCATTAACATGGGATACATGTATATGTACAAATATATTTAACTGAGGAGTTACATAAAAATGTATTCCTCGTACATGTCTATTGGTGTAAAGGTTTAACATTTTTAATAACATGGGGGTCTATAGGGATTGACTACCTTTTGCAACCACCCTCAAGTGGCCATTCGAGGAACAGCAGATTTAAGCAAGGGAGGGAACTGGAGGGGAGGGGCGGAGTCAGAGATGAAGTGCTCCAATCAGAGGAGGGGGTTGGAGCCAGTTAGTGGAGCCAGACATTATTTGTTTACACCATAAAATTAAAATATAGTATCGGCATATAAGCATTGAGAGTCTTATCATGCTATTTCACCAGCCTTCTTTATCACCGAGCAATTATCTATTTGTTTTTGTCCTCAAACCAAATCTTGATATCAATCCTCCCCGGTGGGACGAGGGAAATGGAAATATGATCGGGGGTTTACGATAACGTGATTGTTCCCGTTTTATGCCCCCACGGGCATCGTGTGAAGCACGGAGCTCGTTGTATGAGGCGGAGGCGCGGCTTCAATCAAACGGCTCCATGCTGAGAGGGTTTGGGCCACGTAACAGCGGCCACAGCTGTTTCTGCTGCACGCACACATGATGGGATTGCACAGAACTAGCTGTGAACAGACACCTATGTCTGAGTACACATGTGCTGAGCTGTTCCAATTAGCGCAACGGTGTTGGAAATTATTATTTAATATTTTTAGTTTTAATTATATAAGGATAATCCCTAATGCCTTTAGCCTGAACATAATGTACTTAAAATATAATGTATTTTACACCCATATGGAGGGGGGAAAAAAACATGCATATATATATATATATATATATATATATATATATATATATACAGAATATCAAACATGTTTTAAACTGTATGAGTACTGTGTACAATGTGTATGTTTCATTTTTTTTTAAATATGATTATGGGTCATTTTATACTTTTCATATATTATAAGTTCAATTAATATACTCTGATGCATACGCTGTACAGTTCTGATGCATATTTAATGTACCGACCCAATACATTACTTCATTTAGTTGAGCGTTTATTTTGCTCCATTGAGATCATAACTCTCTCTCTGGAACAGTAGTTCTCGGCGAACACACATTGGAAGAAGGGTGACGGTTTAAATCTAATATTTTTGGAGTGCTTACCCAAAACGGTCAATGTTCAAGTTCAAATCAAACATGTTCGCCACGAACGTTCGCCTCTGTTCATAAATTCTGAACTATAGACTGTGTGTATATATATAAATGGAAAAACCCTCTTTGACATCACACATACAGTAGCTTTACTCAAGAACGGATTTGAACACAGAGTATGTGAGCGGACTGGGAGCGAGCGAGGAGCAGAGCTATCCCAATTTGACTAAAGCGAGGAGCGTAATTTGAGCGGGCGAGGTCTACCGCTCAATCTACCGCTCAATCGCTCAAGTACCGCTCTGATCTTTGTAAGCAGCCGTTCACGAGGTCAAGACATGCTCATCCCATCGTAGCTGTGTGATCATAGCGTGTGATGTGTGGTAGTTTAAATATGTGTATTTTTGTTGTTGGAGCGGAGCGTAGACTTAACTCCAGGAGCGATGAGCGGAATTTCCAACCGCTCAGTTCCTCTCACATACTCTGTTTGAACGCCACGTTGTGCCATAGCCATCTTTGCAGTACCTCACATTTACTCCCTTTCGCAGCCAGCCTCAAGAGGCCATTCGATGAACTGCAGGGCTTGGCATTTCCGACTTGTATTAATTCCTCAGCACCAGAGAGCACCGCCTGTTTTCTGAACGGACCTCTGATGTGGCCCACTTGCCCCCACTCTGTGACCTCCAGGGAGGGGGGGGGGCCTTATTGCCCTTATTGCCCCCCCCCCCCAAATACACACACTAGCAGACCCAGGTTGAAAGCTGCAGAGTGATGGGCAACCCATCAGCTCCCGCTTGACAGGCGGATGATGTCTGGCCCGACGGACGACAAACCGCAGAGCTCTGGCGCGGCCCTGCATATTCAAACTGAGCGTGAGCTCAAATGTGCTGAGGTGCCCCCCGGGGGAGGATTTGGGGTTAGAGGACGATCAAGATGGATGGTAAAGAGACAGGAGAGAGAGAGAGAGAGAGGTACAGACAGGGGTGACTAAGCCTATTTATCAGCTCGTCAGTCACTGGTAATAACGCAGCCTTGTCTAACTCCAGGCTGTGGTATCGATGCATCCCCGCAATGCTAATGCACACAGACATGTAGCCCTGCATTGACGTGCCTGCGTGGCGCCCAGCCCTAGAGTGGCATGTAGAGGGTACAAACATAGACGTTATATAAGAGAAGACCTAAGCCATGTAGAGAGAGAGTTGCGGCGTCATCTCCCTTCACTCCAACGGACCGTTTTTTTCACAGCAATGTAGCCTCAAAATAGTTCCCGGAAGTTAGTCTAAATAATAAAAGTACCATATACATTACATTGTAAATGTAAATCTGTGCATTTATTGACTAATAATTAGCAAATGAAGTTGAAAAATTAAGTTTTATATCTGTATATCTATCTATGTAATTTAGATCTATATTTCCCTATCTACAATGAAACAGTGAGATGGGTCCATCAAATATTGTCTAAGCAAACAAGCCCTTTGGCCTATACCTGTGATGACTATGCATAGGCCACCTCTCGACTCGTTATGGCTCCACATCTGATTGGATGAACAGCCGTCCTCCTGGAGTCCGGCTTATAAGCCGGCACCAAATTATAGAAGCAAGGTGTGCTCGTCTCATTGCAACAGGGAACAACTTTTCTCTCTCTCTCTCTCTCTCTCTCTCTCTCTCAAAGGAAAGGATGTGGGTGAGAAAAGAAAATAAAAAAAGTAATGCAGCATTTAATCAGTGCTGTGCAGGAACGCGACGCGACCACCAGCCATGTACAAACATCTGCTTCTGAAAGAAATGCTCTCAATAACAGCACACACAGCTATGACTAAACACATCATTCACTAGGCGCAGGACAAAACACATAACTAGCGATGGTACTAAACACATCATTCACTAGGCGCAGGACAAAACACATAACTAGCGATGGTACTAAACACATCATTCACTAGGCGC